>APFE030595433.1:0-26884 GCA_000404065.3 Pinus taeda | reverse complement strand
TCATTGATGGCCTTTACCATTTCATGCCAATAGGGAGAGCGAAGCACATTGAATGGTACACCGCAAGCACAAATAAAACGGACTATCTTTCCATCTACATCATCCCTCCCAGCAACATTAAGGAAATCCCCCATTGTTCTTCTACCTCCAGAGCTTGCAAAAGTACCATGAGGAGATGAGCAACTACCAATTTAGAGGTTGCACTTGATTCAAAATGAGTTTTTTGTTTCTTGTGTTTTTGTTGTGCAGCCATCTCTATTTGGATGTATTTTCTTCTTTGTTCAGTTGAAATGTTTGGGCAAATTTGTACCCCCACAGGACCCTTTTTTTCATCACTGTCCATAACCCCACAAAGATGCCTCCTCAAACGGGTATAGGAACCACAATATGGTTTTCCTCCATGACAATCATGAGGGCACACAAATTTGTAAGATCCACCACCCTTTCCCCCATCAAGTTTGGTCACATAGTTCCACAAGGGTGTTGATGTAGCTTTTCCATCTTGTGTTTCAGTGTCTCCTTCAAGTTCATCCCCTTCCTCTTCAAACCCTTCCTCCTCATCATACATTGGGTCACTCATATTGGGACCATCACCACTATCCTCTTCTATTTCTTCCCTTCTATTCATATTCACCTTTGCCATCATTAAAACCAAGAGTGGAATGATACATAGAAGCCAAAAGAACACCATCTTGGAATATGGATATAGGTGGTGGACAACCTGTAAATAAAGGAGCAAGTAGAAACAATGGGAAAGAGTAGGAGAGGGAGGAGAAAAATACAAAAAAATTGTCAAAAAAATAAGGGAGTTTGGGGTTTGAACTTACCTCTTTAGCTCTTGTAGATGAAGTCCTCCAAGCTCTTGCTCCAAGCTCCTTCTCCTTCTCCTAGCTCCTCCTTCTTCACTCCTCCAAGCTCTCCTCTCTTCTCCTCTCCTTTCCTCTTTTCTCTTCTCCTCTCCTCTCTTCTCTTCTCCAACTCTCATAAACTCAAAGTGAGAAAATGAGGAATGAATGGGGGCTTTATGCTTTTCATTCTCACCTTAACCTCACCCTAACCCACCCCCTTAATGCTTAGTTAACATAACTTAAGAAAAAAATTTAAAAAAATGTGACTTTTTACCTTGGGCGCGGGCTGTTTGGGCGGAAGTGTACGGAAGCGTGCGTGAAGCGGCCGCTTCCCTCCCCGAAGCGGCCCGCTTCGGAGGCCCGAAGCGCCACCCGAAGCGTGCTTCGGTGGCTTGGAATCGCCGCTTCCGGCCGGCGCTTCAAAAATTCCAGGAATCGGCTAAAATTGAGGAAGCGCCGCAACCTAATTCGGAAGCGCCGCTTCAGACGAAGCTTCCTAGGC
Organism: Pinus taeda; assembly: GCA_000404065.3. Lineage (NCBI taxonomy): Eukaryota > Viridiplantae > Streptophyta > Pinopsida > Pinales > Pinaceae > Pinus > Pinus taeda. The sequence continues at coordinate 25,534 of APFE030595433.1, read as the reverse complement.
GCTTCCGTACGGGACGCGCTTCGGAGCTTCGATCCGGGGGGGGGGCGCTTCGTGCAACACTGCTCTAGACCCAGGAACTTTACATGATTAATCCCCTTTTTCTCACTTTTATAACCTATTCTACTGTCATGTTATTTTGTCATATTTTACTGAATAAAATGATACTCTATTCCTTTTTGTGGCTAATAGGGGTGAGCATTGGTGGAGTATTGTGGGAAGCTCTTCTCCTTTTCAGGTGTTGCTCGCGGGAACAAGGTTATGGAGTAAACAGGCAACATTGATCAATTACAGAGCAGGGTAGAGCAGTTCATTGTTACACCCTATATGTTGTTACAGGGTGCTGTTACACATTGAATGTTGTTACAAGATTTTGTTACACTATGCGCTGATACAAAGGTCCATTGTTACACCAAGGGTTTTGTCACCAATGATTTTCATAACATCCCAAACCATTATTCACTCATAGGATGTTGTTGCATCGGAGCTGGCAAGTGTGGGTACTATTCCACATAACAGTTGTTGGCATTAGGAATTGTTTATTTTGGAAGCAACAGACCCAAGATGTTGCAATCCTAACTAATGCATATTTTTATTTAGAAATAGGTTGTAACTACTTTTATTTTTTATCAACATCAGAATCATGAGATTCTCATGACTAATCTCTTTCTAATTTCGGGTATGTAACAACTATAAAATAAACTTGGTTTCCTATGTACAAGGACGGAATATAGAAGAGTATTGTTACTCTACTTCTGTAACTTGGAATTATTTTTAATATTAATCATTAAGGTGATGTTGTTACTGCTCTTTAGCTGATTCGTTAATTACTTTAGTGTTATTCCTACGCCTTGCTGAGGAGGAAGGGCCCTCCTCTTTGGTTGGGACTGCAGTGGTAGAGGTAGTTTACATTTTAGTTTCACTGATTGTTATATGGTTTCTTTCTGTTGCTGTACAAATTGTGAATTACATTTGTTTTTGTTCCAATTTATATTATGTTGTTACACTGAGTTAATCAACAGAATGGTAGTAACCAGCTGGAGTAGATATTAGTCACCATGTGACGGGCTCTTACTTTGGTAGTTGTGAAGTGCGATTTAAATTATGTGGAGTGTTTTTATTTCTCTATTAATGATTTGATTCAACAATTTGATTCAGTGACATATTTTACTATTCTCTCCGTTTTCTCATTCTTGGTTGTAGTGTATCAGCACAAACAGTGCGAACTCCATTGAAATAGCAAGACCTACCCTGGGTTGAGAATTAAATGTTGCAGTCTCGGTCAATTAGGATTGATTAAAACAACACTACATTTTGGCGTCGTAGTCGGGGATGGCAGTTGACAATACAATCATCCAAGTTTTTTGTTTGATGATAGAGTGTCCCTAGTCCAAAATTGTTGGGCGGTAAGACGAGAGGTAAGAACTTGCACATCTCTCTAACATACCTGGTGGTCTCACCAATGTCAAAGGCTGAGACACTTAGGGTGTGAATTAATACACATAGGGTCCATGTGTGCAACTATAGGAATTGCATAGATACCAAAACTACCCCCACTCTAATTAGTCACAGGAAAAATGGGTCGTAAAAAGTAAAGGAAGAGTGAAGATTTGGGAAGGGAAACATTTAGCCAGGAACTAATCTCTAAGGTAGAAAAAGAATAGTCTAGCTCTCAAAGGGATGCAAGGAAAACAGGGCCGCAAAAAATTGTTACTCCCATAACAAGGGCATAAACCTCTGATTCGTCTATCTCAGGACCATATCATTCTAAAGCTAGCACCCACACTCCCAAGATAAAGAATCCAATCCAGGAGTATGAGGGGGAATCTAGTAGCTAGAACTTGAGGACCGAGGGACAAGGGGAAACAGAGGGGAACATCAAACACCTGAGACGGAAGAGCACTTGTTGGTTTATCAATATCCAGATACATGTAGTGCGGTGAAACAACCAGCCTCAAGGATACCTGAGCCATCAATCACACCTTCAAGACCATCACAAGAACAATTTGAAGGATGTATGTTGCAGCAAGGGTTAGAAGGATTAGTCATGGGGGACAACAATGACAACAACATTAAAACATATTCTACCATCACCACCTCTGAGTTCCCAATAGGGGATATCGGAGGTGAAGCTCCTATGAAAAATATTCCTCTATATTCCTTACCATCCTTCCAAGGGATGACTATGGAAGATCCATACACCTTTTTATTTGAGTTTGATGTCTTATGCAGAAGTTATGATTATACCTCAGATGCAGGGAAATTGAAATTATTCCTACTACTTTAAAAGGGCAGCCTTGAGATGGTTCATGGGACTAGGCTCCGCTTCTATTCGAAAATGGAATGATATGAAGGAGACATTTTTATCAAAGTACCAAGACTATTGCAGAATGAGGGACTTACAGAAGGAGGTATTTAGAATGACACAGAAGGAGGATGAGAGCCTGGAAGACTATGTAGAATGGTTCCACTATAATCTGCAGAGGTCTAAACATAATGGTTTAGACCATGAAATCTCGAAGACTATATTTATCAAAGCAATGAGGGACGACTGCCTTGACACCTTGAACCTATTAGGGAAGGGGGATATATCTCAGGAACCATTTGCTGAAATTGTAAAGCTCTGTCTAAGATGATCTAGAGGATCATTTAAGGGGGGGAGCACAATTCGATATGCCTCTGCTCGAATACAAAAATCTGCTGGAGGAGGAGTAACCAGAGTAGAGATCGGGAATTTGTTCAATAATTTCAAGATCGATATCCTCAGTACTCTCTCTACCCAAATAATGATAGCGCAGATCAAGAAGGCACAAACAGAATTTGATCCACCTTTGGCTGTTTTCTGTTCGAATTGCCGGAAGAAGCATCATTTAAGGGAATGCGAATTGAACAACATTAGCTTGTGTAATATTTGTGAGCTGGAACATTCGACAGGGCAATGTCTGAGCTTCCTAGACTAAAGGCAGTACTTAGAGAGTCAAGCGAGGAGGTGCAGTCCTCTTATTTCATCACACCAAGGAGGCCATGGCAACCATGACCTCTAGGTATGAGTCAAGATTTTTCCTCTTTTAATTCGTGGAAAAATGCATATAATACTCAGCAATATCCATGGCAATATCCTGCTCCTTGTTCAACGCAGTTTCCTTCACCCTGGAACCAGTGGTCTCATCTCCCTCTATCCAATATCCTCAATCTCGACCATATCCTTGGAATTAGAATTGGAGAGGAAATGCCCAGAATACATCTTTACTTGGATTACCCATGCAACAGTAGCTGCAGTTACCTCCTTTCCAAACTCCTGCTCCTGCACCACCTGTGCGACCCTAACTACCTATGTAACCTAACCCAAAACCGAATAATAAAGTAGCTTAGGGCATAAAGGCTTCAACTACCTTATAGACCTACCTTATTAACCCCGTGGGGCTTAATGAAATTCAATTGTGATCGAGAAAGGCAATTAAACCAAGTCACTCCCATATCATTACAGAGGAGGAATGTGAACCATCCATAAGAGATACCGGAGGCTCTAAGGCGGTTGTTGCGCCTATAACAACCGATACAGGGGAAGTTTTTATGTCTATAACAGCCAACCTGTGAAGAACTGTTACTGTTGTAACAGCCAACTCGGGAAAGGCTGATACACCTATAACAGCCGACTCGACTGTCGTAACTTAGGACCCTCTGTATCCTCATATATTGGCTAAACCTGGAATGACTTCACAACCCGAACATGATTTTCTTAGGGAGTTACAAAATTTGCATGTATGAATTCCTCTGCTGCAAGCCCTTAAAGAAGTATCTATTTATGCTAAAATAATGAGAGATTTGTGCATCAAGAAATTTGGGAGGAAGCCTAAAGGCCCTGCCACCATACATGTGATGGGGAAATTATCCGGCTTAATGTCTGCTCAGTCTCTTCTAACTAAGTATAATGATCCAAGAAATCCTATGGTTATTGTCTACATTATTAATCAGCGCATAGCTAGCACATTGATCGATATTGGGGCTGCCATTTACGTAATGACAAAGGACCTCTTTACCACTCTCAGGTTACAGGCACTTAGACATACTCCTACTGTACTTGAATAGCAGACATGTTGCATGTTAAACCCAAGGGGGTGTTAGAGGATATAGTGATTACAATAGCTTCTTGGAGTTATCCGACTGACTTTCTTATGTTACATCCCAAATCCAATTTGGGGGGACATCCTTTGATCTTAGGGAGACCTTGGCTGGCCATTGCGGATGCATTTATAGGCTGTAGATTTGGATCTATGGTGATCTCAGATGGCCGGGTGACAAATAACATTAATCTTTACCTCCCAAAACCAAATGTGGATTTATACAACCCTTGGTGGGATGAGTTTGAGCCTGAGTCAGATCTTTCCCTGCCACTCCTCACTCTAGGGAAAGCCCAGTATTTCAAAGATGAGACGGAAGATGATGTCATTAATGGTTTCATTAGTAACTCGCTTATGTTAAAATTGCGAATGAGGAAGAAGAGGTGGAAGATATAGATTTTGAACAAATGAGAACCACTCTGAATATCGACAGCAATCCAATTGAGACAAAACCTGGAAATTTTTTGAATATTAATCCCAACCTCACTGCTGAGCAAAACCAACTATTGTTACAGCTTTACAAAAATACAAAAAGGAATTTGCATGGGACTATACAGATATGAATGGGATCCACCCTAACCTATGCACCCACCATATTTATTTGAAGGATGGTTGCAAACCAATCAGACAACCACAACATCGTATGAAACCTGCACTGAAGGAGGTGGTGAAGGAAGAATTACAAAAATTCCTAAGTGCTAATTTTATTTATCTGATATCTGGAAGTCAATGGGTGTCAGTGCTTGTCATCGTTCCTAAAAAGAATGGCAAGTGGAGAGTCTATGTATATTACAAAGAACTCAATAAGGCCACTCAAAAGGACCATTTTCCTTTACCATTTATAGATCGGGTCCTTGATAAACTTTCCAGAAAGAAATTATTTTCATTTTTAGATGGATTTAGTGGCTACAATCAGATACAGATTGCCTCGGAGGATCAGGATAAAACAACCTTTACTTGCCCTTGGGGAACCTTTACATATAGAGTAGTTCCTTTTGGACTCCGTAATGTGCCAACAACCTATCAAAGGCAAATACTGGGGATTTTATCTGACTTGTTGAATGGCTTCCTTGAAATCTTCATGGACGATTTTACACCTTATGGAGATGCTTTTGAAACAACATTAGTTAATCTGGAAAAGGTGTTGGAATTATGTGTACAGACTAATGTTGCTTTAAGCACTGAAAAATATCACATGATGATGATTGAAGGGATCGTGGTTGGACACTACATTTCTATTGAAGGAATCAAGGTAGACCCCACAAAAATAGAGGTAATTCTGAAAATTCCAACCCCCGAGACGCAAAAATAGGTATGTAGTTTCTTGCGGCATGCAGGGTATTACAAGAGATTTATAGAAAAAAATTCAAAAATTGCATCGCCATTATTTTCCTTGCTCGTGAAGGATGTTGACTTTTTGTGGACAAGAAAGTGTGAGCAGGCCTTTTTAAAGCTGAAATGTCGTGTCTCAGTAGCCCTGGTCTTGCGTGGACCTAATTGGGAACTGTCGTTTCGCATAGCTACAGATGCATCTGATATTGTTGTAGGAGTTGTTTTGGGCCAACTGGAGGATAAGAAACATTATGTTATTTACCACATAAGGAAAAATCTAACCCCAATTGAGCTCAACTATAGAGTGACCAAGAAGGAGTTCTTAGCAGTTGTGCACGCCATCAATAAATTTCGACATTATATCACTGGGTATCAAATATTTGTACACACTGACCATTCTGTCATTCATTTTTTAATGAATAAGCCAATTACCAAGGGTAGAATCACACACTGTTTAGTGTTGTTACAAGAATTTGATATCACAATTTTCAATAAACCTCGAAAAGATAATGTAGTAACTGATTTTCTTTCTAGGTTAACTATTGATGACAATTGCATTCCTACTGAGGATTATTTCCTTGATGAATATCTCTTTGTTATTTCTACTTACTCACCTTGGTATGAAGATATAGCCAATTATCTTATTGTAGGGAAGTTTCCACAATATTTTTCCTCCAAGGAGAAAAGAAAGATTATACAACAAAGTGCTACCTATACCTAGATAGATAGGAATCTCTATCACACTGGACCAGATTTCTAGATCAGATGTTGTGTTAAAGAAGATGAGATCTTTGACATCCTTAAATCTTGTCACGAGGAACCTTGTGGAGGGCACTTCGCAGATAAATAGTCAAGATACAAATTCCTCTCAACAGGGTATTTTTGGCCAACAATATTTCAGGATGCCAAGAAGTTTGTGAAGGGATGTGATAGTTTCCAAAGGATGGGCCAACCACTGTAATCATATGAGATGTCGTTGCAACCCCAAATCATCTTAGAAACTTTTGAGAAATGGGCCCTAGATTTTGTGGGACCAATTAATCCTTCATCTAGACATAAATATTACATCTTGGTCTACACTAACTATGTCACAAAATGGGTTGAGGCAAAGGCACTAACCAGAGCCATGGAGTAGGTTGTTTTAGACTTTCTGTTTGAAGACATCTTTGTCCGATTTGGCATACCTAGGGAGATAGTTATATATGGAGGGCCCCAGTTTACATCTCATATGATCTAGAAGTTGGTTGAAAAATATAAAATCCATCATAGAATCACAACACCTTATCATCCACAAGCAAATGGCCAAGTGGAAAGCACTAACAAAGTCATTGAGGGGATCCTTACTAAGAATATGGCCAATCACTGAAGGAATTGGGCCAACAAACTTCCAGAAGTGTTGTGGGCATACAGGACTACATGGAGGAATACCACGGGATTCTCACCATATGGACTTGTGTATAACAAAAATCCCTTATTCCCCATTGAGTTCAAAATCAAGACACTAAGAACAACATTGTAGGTAAATTTGGATATGGCTACAACACAAAAGCAAAGATTGAACCAACTCAATGAATTGTAGGAGAAACAGTTAGTTTCTATCCAGCGAACAGAGATTATCTAGCAACAGAGAGCTAAGTGGCATGGAAGATTCATCAAGAAGAAGTTCCATAAAGGAGATTGGGCTCTCTTATACGACTCAAGATTCAAAGACTTCAAGGGTAAGCTTTGCACCAAATGGCTAGGTCCCTATGAGGTAGATGTAGTCTTTAACAATGGGCTGTGAATTTGGTGACCATTGACAGCGTGAGGACACCATTGCTTGCAAATGGGCACCGTCTAATTCAGATATATCACAAACCTACTTCAAGGGATTCATTTGTCAACATTGTCACAAATTCGGATCTTCAGATTATAGGAACAGGGGAAATCCCCCCGTGCTACAAAAATTCTAATTTTTCCAATAAGTGTAACAGCTAAAAACCAACTACAGTTGCCAGTTGTTACACATTCAAACTTAGAAAAAAAAATTAATAATAATAATAATCTGGCTGTGAAAACCTTTTATGGACGCAAACAGACAATTTATGTAGCAGTTGAAAACCACCTTGTGGAAACTATTACACACCATGTAACAACATTTGTTATTTCAAAGCATACCTTATGATAGTGTTGTTACATGATCTTTTCTTCCCTATTTTTGTAAAAATTAATAATATATAATAGTCGTCTTGGCTGTTACACTTGTAACAACCATCATTAGAAATAAGTAGAATAAAATATTTTATTGCAATAAACAAAAGGCATCATCGTGGTTCTTGTCATCGGAGTTAAGTTCACGCGTCTCGCCACCCATGACTTCTCCCCAAGTCACCCAGGTACTTCATACAAAGGTAATATTGTTATTCTCTTTATTCAGTAATTGTGGAAACTTAACACGACTTTTGATGCCTGAGGATGGTTGTCACATTTAAGCCGAGGGGGGCGAATCATATTGCAACATGACCTTCGCATGACCTATGATTATTTAAAAAACTTGCACTTAAGGCATGGTGACCTGGTAATTATTGTTACTTAATGACCCGATCATACCAAAAAGGGGAAGTGTACCTTCGACGAGACCTCCCATAACCCAACATTAATAAGGAAATATTATTGTGCAGTACGAACCATGATTGCAAAATCCTAATTTGAAATCATCACCTGCGCCACCCTACCATTTACCCCTACTATTTCATCCCCATTCAGAGTGCTCAAAGAGCTGGGAAAAGAACAATTGCAGCCTGAAACAACTAAGTAGTGTGTCGACAACCCAAAAACCTCTGAAGGAAAGGAAAAGGAAGAAAACATCATTGAATTTGTGTAGCAATGGATGGATTAGCAATTCAACATGAGCCAAGGTCCACAGAAGCCTTGGAGAATTGCCTCGAAGCATGCCAGATTTTAAAGACGCAGGCTAGTTTGAGTTCTTCCAGAGGTTGGAGGGATCAGATGGCAGAGTTGCCATGGAATTTGCAAAGAATTTAGAGAGAAACCAAATGGAGGTTAGGGGGTTAAAGCTGGAGGTTACAGAAGAGGTGATTGCTCGAGTGACGAGATTAATAGTGGAAGGAAAGAGGCGGTTTAATAGGAAGGTTAATGACCCCTCCCTGAAGGGGGATTTCCTCCAAGAGGAAGAGTCACTGGTAAAGAAAGGGAGGGGGATCGACATGTTGTCACTTCCCCAGCCATGGGCTGATGTTGCACTCTACCTCATCAAGTTCATTACTTGCGAGGGAAGGGAAAAAGTTGTGTTCAATTACCACTTTCCATTGCTAAATCACCTTCGGCATCGACAGCTGATCAATCTTCCCTACTTCTTGCTGGGAAACATTAGGCATATGGACGCGACCGTGAAAACAGTTATGCATCCAGAAACATGCATCACCAACCATGGCCTCATCAAGCTCATTGTGTTGGATGCCTTAAGCTACCAGGGCAGGAATTAGGAATAATTCATGAGGAAGAAGGCCAAGACCACCTGCAGGAGGCAATGGGACGTTTGAAGAAGCTCCAGTGGTGACAAAGGAATAGCCCCAACCTTCAATAGTAAGGGTTGGTAAGAGGCCAGTCGACAAACCAATTGGTGATAGGCAGCAAAAGCAGAGGATAAGGGTTAGTGGGCACCCAAAGTCCCCATCCATGTCAAAGAAGAACGAAGAGGTAGTAGAGCAGAAGGACGAGGAGCAAGCTCATCCAGAGGAACCTTCCTCACCTGGTAAGAGCGAAACTCAATCCTTGTTGTTAAGAATTGAAAATTTAGAAAAAGAAAATAAAGAGCTAAGGGAAAAACTAGTAGAGGGGAAGGCAGAGGCAAGATCCCCAGGGTTAGACACTTTGGCTGAGGTGGTGGACAGGGCCAGGAGGGGAGATATCCCAGGCACTGTGTGCACGACCTGTGTTGTGAAGCTAGTGACAACAGGGTTTATATTTTGTGCAGTAGACACCATCTCGAGGGAAACACAAACTGAAATCTAGGAGGCTGACACACAAAAACCCATTGAGGACATTGCTTTTGCATAAGAACCAGCAACTAAGATAGCACAATCCACAGAAAGTGATCTGGTAATGGATACACAAGAGCCCTTCATTGACACAGTTGTTACGCAAGAACCAATAGTGGAGACGGAAGTCAGCCAAGGAAAGGAAGGAGAAGTTGACATCCACGAGCATGTGGTTGACATTGTTGTTACACAAGAACCAACAGTGGAGACAGAAGCCTACATCAGGAAAAACGATATACAAAAGTTTGTTGATGACACTGTTGTTACACAAGAACCAATAGTTGGAATGGAAGTTGATCAGGGACATAAGGAAACTGTAACAAAATCCATTGACGAAGCTGTTGTTACACAAGAACCAGTAGCCGAAGTGGAGCATTTTCACCCTCGAGAGGTTGTTACACCCTCAATTGATAACGCATGTGGGAGAACACCGACTCCTGATGAAGGATGGTGTTCTGAAAATATGTTGTTGTTACCAGAGCTACAGAAGTGGAAGTAGCAAGAACTCCCTCTACAAGAGCGGGTGATCTCGCTCAAGGCACACAAAAGGATGATGAATTCCCTTAGGGAGAAGTGGTTAAAGGAATAATGGGAGAGAGAATGGGAAGCATGGAGGCACAAGGAAGCCATGAAGAAGAAGGATGAACAACTATATCAATTGCAACGACAAGTCTCGGACCTGATGAATGACAAGACCAAGCTCTGTGACCTTGCCCTAAACCTGCTAGCATGCAAGTGGTCATCCTCATATCTAGTGTTCCTTTGGGAATGATATTATTTATTTCAATTAAAAGCAGTTTTTGAGATTAGGTCTTATTTGGGTTCTTCAACCCAATATTTTCTTGAGATTTTTCACTCCTTCAATTTTGATGAACAGAGCTTGCTTTGTGAGCTATTTTTGCATAATATCATGTGTGAGTATGTCAGCACGAAAATGGTAGCAAGTGTCTTCTCCTATATGGGAGATTTGCAGTTGCGGGCCTTTCTTTCGTTTATGAGGAACCAGATTGAGTGGCATCTAGCCATGAAATCAACATAAGCTAATGAAGAAAGGACGAAATTATGGGTCAGAGCAAAACCAGGGATGGTTTATGAACTCAAGCATGAGTTTAAGCTATTCCTGAGCACTCTAGAGATTAGGGAACAATCAACCATATATAGGAAAAGGATTGTGAGGATCTGCCTCAATCTACATGCACACTTGAAAACCCGAGCACTACTAGGATGTTTTAAACATAACAAGGCCTGTAGTGTTGAGTTGTAAGAAGAGGATCCTTTTGAATATAGAAATTTCATGACTGTTGTTACATGGGTGCCTGAGTATGCCCAGATCGTGCAGACACTGGGGGCATTCTGGATTGGGCTCATATTCAGATTTCCTTTGATTTGGTTGCCAGTAGAAGAGTATCGGTTGGACTACCACCTATGTGATTACGAAGAAGAATCATGGCCCCATCGGTTGATGGCCATTCAAGGGTACATAGCTCCAGGTGATGACACTACTGGTGCTTAAAATTTTATAGACTTGCATCGGGGGTACAATAGGAGAAGCTGAGATTCGGTATAGTAGGAGAAGCTGAGATTCTGCATGGGGACATGCAGTTGCTTCTGTCAGGGGGAGATGTTGGGTGCGACTTTTTGCCTATTTTCTGCACCTTCTTTCCCCAATTTTGATCCTCTTATCCTCCAGGCCCATGAACTTTACATGATTAATCCCCCATTTTCTCACTTTTATAACCTACTCTACTGTCATGTTATTTTGCCATATTTTACTGAATAAAACGATATTTTATTCCTTTTTGTGGCTAACTAGGGTGAGCATTGGAAGAGTATTTTGGGAAGCTCTTCTCCTCTTCAAGTGTTGCTCGCGAGAACAAGGTTATGGAGTAAACAAGTAGTGCTGATCAATTACAGAACAGGGTAGAGCAGTTCGCGGTTACACCCTATATGTTGTTATAGGTTGTTGTTACACATTAAATGATATTACGAGATGTTGTTACACTACGTGATGATACAAAAGTCTATTGTTACACCAAGGGTGTTGTCGCCAGCGATTTCCATAACATCTTGTACCGCTATTCACTCGCAGGATGTTGTTGCACCGGAGTTGGCAAGTGTGGGTACTATTCCACGTAGCAGTTATTGGCATTAGGAATTGTTTATTTTCGAAGCAACAGACCCAAGCGGTTGTAATCCTAAATAATGTATATTTGTATTTAGAAATAGGTTGTAACTACTTTTATCTTTTATCAGCATCGTGAGATTCTCATGACTGATCTGTTTCTAACTTCGGGTATGTAATAACTATAAAAGAAACTCTATTTCCTATGTACAAGGAGGGCATATAGAAGAGTATTGTTACTCTGCTTCTATAACTCTGAATTATTTTTAATATTAATCATTACAGTGATGCTATTACTACTCTTTAGCTGATTTGTTATTTACTTTTATGTTATTCCTGCGCCCTACTAAGGAGGAAGGGCCCTCCTCTTGGCAGGGACTGTAGTGGTAGAGGTAGTGTACATTATGGTTTCACTGATGTGTATATGGTTTCTTGTTGTTGTTGCAAAAATTGTGAATTTCATTCGTTGTTGTTCCAATTTATATTATTTTGTTACACTGATTTTAATCAACATAATGGTAGTAACCAGCTGGAGTAGATATTAGTTACTGTGTGGCGCGCCCTTACTTTGGTAGTTGCGAAGTGCGATTTCAATTCTATGGAGTGTTTTTATTTCTACATGAATTATTTGATTCAGCGACATCTTTGATTGTTCTCTCCATTTCTCATTCTTGGCTATAGTGTATCGGCAAAAATAGTGTGAACTCCATTGAAACAACAAGACCTACCCTAGGTTGACAATTAAATGTTGCAGTCTCGGTAAATCAAGATTGATTAAAATAGCACTACAGATGGATCTACCTAATATTTTCTGCAAACTTTTCAACCCTCAAGGCATGTCCTGTAAGATCTTTCCTTACTCCTCCTTGTTACCCATATGCAATATCTAAAGGCGAATGTGGCAAATATCCAAAACAAGTTTCAAATTGGGACTTTCCTATAGAAGTATGGACTGCTATGTTGTAAGAATGTTGTATGTATACCATAATTTCATCCTAGGTCTTCAGATATTGTTGGTTGTATCCCCTCAGAAGTTGCACCAAAGTCTTGTTGACTACTTTTGTCTATCCATCTGTTTGTGGATGGAATGTTACATATCTCTTCAACTTTGTGTCCATCTTCTCCCAAAATGTATCCCATAATGCACTGAGGAATCTTGTATCCCCATCTAAAATGATGCTCCTTGGTATCCCAAAGTGCACCCATACCTATCCAAAGCAAAAGTTCGTTGCTTCTTGCCCATTGATGGTCTTTTTACGAGGCATCAGATTACACATCTTGTTCAACCTATCAACTACCACGAACAAGTATCCATGTCCCTTCCTGGTTGTTGGTAAACCTCCCACAAATTCCATGGAAATTCTCTCCCAAGGATGACTGGGTACAGGTCTCCAATGATATAGACCTTGTTTCCTATTTCTAGGCTTGTTGGTACAATAAAGCGTGCATCCTCTTATGAACCTAGCTACCCACTCTTGCATCTTGGGTCAATACACATACCTCTACAAGTTGGAAACGGTCTTCCCTACACCAAATTTCCATGCAACCTTGGAGGTGTGAGCCTATCTAATCAACTACAATCACTCACCTTTAGGAATGCATAAGTTATCCAACCTAAAGAGTAACCCATCTTGGAGATGGTAGTCAACAGTGTTGTCGCCACCATCCACATGACTTTGACTCTGCAACTTTTGATATACCTCCTTGAAGTCCTGATCCTCTAAATATCCCTCTCTATATGCATCATGGGTGAACGACTCCATGTGCATAAGAGTTACCAAAGATGTGATCTTTCATGTGGGTGTCCTTGAAAGTATGTCAACCAACTTGTTTGTGTTTCCCTTATTGTACTTGATCACCAAATAAAATTGTTGTAGACACCCCATCCACTTGTAATGTCTGGTGTGTTGTAGCTTACTCTAGGCCTATAAGTATTGTAGTGGCTGGTGATTTGTGTGGATTATTGTATCCTTTCCCATGAGAGTGTGTTTCCACTTCTTCACAACTTGCACTAGGGCATAGAGCTCCTTGTTGTAGGTAGGGTAGTTAAGAACTTCCCCATGAAATACTTTAGAATGGTAGCATACATGCCTTCCTCCCTGCATCAAGACCACTCACATTTATCTCCACTTCAAAGGGTTGTTGCAAGTTTGGTAATTTCAGAACTGGTGCTTGACTAATATTCTTCTTTAGCTCCACAAAATCCATCTACTAACCCTTTCCCCACTATAAACTCTTGCCACTTATTGTTATGGCGTGGAGTAGTGATGCTATTACTGAAAATGAAGCAATGAAATTCCTCAAGTATTGTGCTACCCCAATGGAATTTTTGACCTTAGAAGAAATAAGAAGAAATAAGATTTTCCTTTCTGACCAGAGGGCTTTGGATATGGATTTAGGTGATCATGAACTTCCAACCCAACTTCTTTACCAACTCTATTGTAATTAGATTTTCCTATGATCATGAGTCAAACAGAGCATCAATCTCGGCCTTATTGACCTATATATTTATATGGAAGAGTTTGGTCATTTATTTCTCTTCCTGTTGTGAAGACTACTCAGATTCACCTACTTCTACATTGATGTATATAAGATATTATCATCCACGTTCGAGCTGCTTTCAACTTGGTTGCTCGAATCTATGACCATGAGATTCTTCTTCTTATTGTCTTTCTTCTTACTCTTGCGGCTTAACTCTGGATACAACTTCTAACACCTCTCCTCTATATGGTCGTCAATGTTGCAATGGTTGTTGGGATATTTCCACTGATGTGTTGTGGCTGTTGTCTTTTTATCTTTTCCCCATTTTTTATTCTTCTTCCCCTCCTTAAAAGCATTTGGTTGCTCCTTCTAGTTCGATGCACTTGATTTTTCTCTCTTCATGCTTGTGTTCTCCGGGTACTACACTTGTACACAAGCCTTATCCACCAATTTAGGCTTGCACAACTAACTTGTTTCCGTAGATGGTGGTGTGCACCCCCCGTATACTCGAGGAGTACATATGGGCTCTTTGAGGAGATACCCAACATTATGCCCATGTTTTTGAACTTTGTGGTGTACTCCTACATGCTTTGACCCGACTTTCGCTTAAAGTAATGCCATCATATCCACTAGTCCTCTACGTACCCAGTAGGGTAAAAATGTGACTTAATGAGGGTTTTGAAGTCCTCCCACTTAGTCACTAAAGGCTCTCCCTCCAACCTCAAGATCTCTATGTGTCTCTCCCACCAATTCAGTGCATGGCCCTCTAATTTCAGTCGCACAAATGAGATCTTTTGTCCTTCCTCAATTTGATGAATGCCAAAATAAACTTCCAGTTGTTCAACTAGTGATTCAACTTTTAGCATCAATCTCACTGTGGTACTACTCGATATCGACTTTTGATTCCATTTTAAATAGGTACTATGATTGATTCATGGCACTTGAATTGGGTTGATCTTTCTTGGGTTTTTTCTTTGGATGGTTCTCTGTCTCTTCCCAATCTCCTGATCCCCCTTTTGAGTTGTCATCTACATTTGGACCCCCATATTCTTCAAATATCCCAATCTTATTGCTCAAGGATGTCGTGAAGAGGTTTATATTGTGATTTTTATATGTGACTTGTTGTTCCAATTGCAAAAATCTCAGCTTTGCAGGATCACGAGGGTCATTCATAGATTCGTTGACCATGATCAGCGTTTTATGATTTTCAGCCCTGCCGATTTAAATCCCCTAAAAATCTCCACAAAATACCCAAAGAAACTTGCTCTAATACAAATATGATCCATAAACTACCCTCGATATTCCACTGGACAATTCTTCACAATAGATTTGATAATATTATACTTAAAATCTGATATTCTACACTATTAGAGTTTTATTAGATTCCTAGATTTGTATATTTTTATTGTAAATAATGTATGCATGCAAATAAAACTTATGTAAAAAATAGATAACGATAAAATAAAATATCACACACTCATTAGACACAAGATTTTCTCTAGGAAACCCTTTTGGGAGAAAAACCCAACTGGAAGGTGAGGTCACTATGCTTTATTTATTTGTCTGGAAATATGGCTACAAACGCAAAGAAGTATGGCATGTGGCCCATGGACTGCTACAGTGCACAAATCCTATGTGTGTGATCTATCTCCTATCCCTCTTGTCATTTTTTTCTCAACTATGGAACAAATTCACTCGAAATAATGGAATGCCTCTTCCTCCTAGCGGCTGAGTTATAACATAACTTGATAGCCTACTAGTGGTTACGTTTGACTACCTCAACCCTTAAAAAGAGTTACAATATAGAACCTTATAGAGTATTTTACATCATAATCACGTGGCTAGCCCCTTTTCCACAAATAATGGGAGTTGACGGGACATCCTCCAAAATTATGGGTGTGAAAACAGGAAGGTCAATTTATGAGGGGCATAAATTTTGCATACAGACTCCAATTGACGCGCTTCTTGAGTCGTTGGAAAGGTATTTGTGTGTAGAATAATATAAAAATGTTATATGCTAAAGTGACAAAGTTTTACCCCGAAAAAATGTTGTTCGATGCCTCAAAATGCTCCCGACAAGTTTCAGACCCTCTTTTGCCAAAGTGGGTCCTGCCGTGGTCTAGTGAGTTGATTTCTCCACTTTTTCCACTCTGAATGCATCGAGATTGATGGAAAAAAAATATATAATTATCCAGTTAGAATCAACACTATTCCTTAGCATGAGTGGCCAACCTTGTGTTTCCTCCTACGGGCTTCTCTCCTTTCTCTTTAAAGCTAGGGTTGCCCTTTACCTTCAAATCAGTTATTAACTCAAGGTTATGCTTTGATTTTTCATAGAAGTGCTTAATTTTCTTGATGAACTCATCTAATGTGTTTTCTTCATTGAACTCTATTTTGTTACTAATTTTTTGAGGTACCCCACTCAAATATCTCTAATCATTATCTTATCCTCTTTGATGTAAGGCACATATCTTAACAACTCTAAGAATGAGGTAGCATATTCATCATCTATTAACTTCCCAAGTTTATGCTCGTAGAAATCTTTGGCCTTTTTATAATAATAATCTTCAAATATATACTTCTTCTTGAAGTATCTTTCAAATCATTCCCAAGACAAATCCTTCTCTCTAATATCCTTCATATTCCTTAGATATTCCCACTAGATATCAACATTTCCTCCAGATTTCAAGTTTCAAAGTGTTATGGACTTAAAATACTTCTTCATCCTGAGAAACCATGCCTTTGCTTCTCTAGCCTTCTTCACCTCTCCATAAAATGTAGGAGTCTTTGTCTTCTTGATGCTTTCTGTCATAAAATACTTTTCCCTCCTTATTTTTGGGGAATGTATTTTTGTTTCAGTGTTAGATAATTGCTCATAATTGTCCATCTTCCTCTCTAGAGTACTTAGAGGAGTTCCACCGCTCACTATGTCTTCACTTCCCCTAAAAGAAAATATGGTAACTGTGTCTATCTTGGTTTTCCCGAACTGGAATAAGGAATTTCATGTTCATGTGGATGCATCATGCATATCTTTAGGAGTGGTATTGGCATAGCCTAGTGCTGGAGAAATTGATCACCCTATAGCTTTTGCAAGTAAGAAACTGTCTAAAACAGATAAGAACTATACAACTACAAAAAGGGGAGGACTGACTATGGTATATGCTTTACAGAAGTTTATACATTATTTGTCGAGATCACATTTCAAGATGTTTACAAATCACTCTACACTAAAGTATTTGGTCAATAATCTTGTTTTATGAGGAAAAATTTGCATATGGATATTATTATTTTAGGAGTATGACTTTGAAGTTGTTGTTAAGCCAGGAAGACTAAGTGCTGGACTTGGTCATTTGTCAAGGTTGGAAATGGGAGAAGAACCAATGGATATAGAGGATAATCTTCCTAATGCATAGTTGTTTGCAATCAGAATAGCAGATGATCACTTCATTGATATTATTCAGTTCTTAACCACAAGGATGGCTCCTTCAAAATACACTATGCATCAGATTGTTCACTAATAGTAGAACATTTGTATAATATGGGACTAGATGAATACTACACAGGTATGTTCCTCAGCGTGAAAGACTAATAATGTTAACATAAGCTCATAGTGGCATAGGTGGTGGACATTATGCAGGGAAAACTACTACGCAGAAAATTTTGAGAGCAAGATTATGGTGCCCTACACTACACAAAGATGCAAAGAGGTACTGTCGAGCTTGTGATGTCTGCCAAAGAACAGGAAAACCTTCAAGAAGAGATGAAATTCCACTAGTGCCCTAAGCAAACTTACAGGATTTTGATAAATGGGCTATTGATTTTGTTGGACCTATCAATCCACCAGGAAAAAGGATTGGTATGAGGTATATAATCGCTGCGACTGATTATTTGACAAGGTGGGCCGAAGCACAACCAGTGAAGGATTGCATCACAAAAACTTATGCGAATTTCATCTTTGGATACATACTGTCCAGATTTGGATGTCCAAAGATATTGATAAATAACCAAGGGTCACATTTCTTAAATAAGACCATTGAAGCATTAACTGAGGAATTTCAAGTTTACCACCAAAAGAACCCTCCTTATCATCCTCAAGCAAATGGAATTGTGGAAGCATTCAATAAAATTTTGGAGAATGCACTAACCAAGTTATGTAATGTAAATAGGGATGACTGGGATCTTAGGATTCCACCAGTATTATGGGAGTATAGGACTACATGCAAAAAGTTGACAGGTCAGACACCCTTTAGGTTAGTTTATGGGCAAGAAGTTGTGATGCCCATGGACTACATTGTCCCTAGTCTAAGAATTGTAGCTTTTACAAATATGGAAGACCCTGACGTAATGGAAGAAAGCATGTTGCAGTTACTTCTCTAGAATAAGACACGTTTATAGCAGGATTTCATCAACAAGTACAAAAAGTGAGAGAAAAGGCTTGGCATGATAGGAACATTAAGCAAAAGAAGTTTTAGGCAAGATACCTTGTTCTCCTCTATGATAGTAAGTTTGTGAAATTTCCACGAAAATTCAAAACATATTGGGTAGGACCATATGTTATTAAGTATATTACTGATGGAGGCATAGTGCAGTTAGAGAACTTAAATGGAGAATTAATTCAGGGAAAAGTAAATGACAGTAGGTTGAAGTTGTACATGGACAACCCTACCCCTACAACTTCGCCCTAAAAAAGTAAAGAAGGAAAGTCTTAGTGTCACATGCAGTTGAAAGTGGGCAGTGGGCTATAAACTACCTTGTAGAGAGAGCTTCGACAAAGAAAGTACTTCGCCTACAGTCGGGAATATGTCGAAGTTCGTAGGAAATCACGATGTAAGACAAAGGTGCGTTACAATAGGGAGCATGTTGAACTTCGCTGGGAAAGTAGAAATATGACTGTTAAAAGGGAAAAGACACACACAAAGTTGCATTTAAGGCGATATATTGGCAGAATTTAAGGATAGATATGCATTTAGTGATGAAATTTGAACAAAATCGGGACAAAATCAAATCTAATGATGAGGTTTGAAGGCCTAAATCGTTATAAATAGCCAACTCACACTCATATTAAGAACTTTGATAAATCAAGAGCTCGAGTGATTAATGGTGCGAAGAAGTTGCTGGAGAATTCATTGTGTATATCGTCTGAGTGATCTTGGGAGGAGAATGTGCAGAATTTTCGTGAGAAGGGATTTTCTGGAGTCATGGAAGCCACTGATATGTCTGTGCCAGCAGTTGAAACACCCGCAGTAGCATCACCCATAATAGCAACACCATCGCCACAGAAACAATGGACATCACCAAGGAAGAATCAAACCAAGGAAGAAATAACCAAGAAAAAGAAAGACAAGAAGCCTACCAAACCTATGAAACCTCAGAAGCAAGCTAAGCAGGTCAATATTGGTGAAGAAGAAGTGGAGGAAGTACAAGCGGAGGAAGGTGGCACAGTATTCATCTCGCCTCTATCCTCATACATCCCGCCGAGGAAGCCGAGTGCCAAACCAGTAAGGATTCCAAAGATGTGAAGTATGGGATATTTACACCACTATTGCCGGAAGTTGTGTCATTTTCAGGGGAAATTTAGGGAAAATTCTGCAGCTCAAATTTATAGATTACGATTTTAATTACCAAAAGAAGTACCCTCAGTTCACACGACCAGTACTTGAACCAGGTTCACTACCCAGAGAGTGGAGTAACGAGATTGGAACCACAACAGTGGGCGAATGGGTTGGCGTAGTTAGGATTTCTCAATATGTTGAATGTGTCGCACTTCGGCATAAGTTCAACAAACACAGCGTGCAGGTGACAATTTTTGGTATTAATACATGATGGACACCTGTGGATGGGGAATAAGATCCCCATAGACCAAATGTTGATTTATAGGATCACAAGATTACCATACCAAGGGTGGAACCTCGTAGAGGAATTCGTGGGAAAGGATCAAGATTCCACTTTGGCGGATAATATGAAGAAGAAGTACGGGTTGGTCAAAGGAAAAAGGGGCTAAGACATAAACTCAATCGGAGACCAAACAGTCTGCTTCACCACACACATTTTGGCCAGAAATATTATGAGGAAGTGTCACGCAAATGAAGTGCCTACATCGGTGGCGCAAATGGAGTCCAATATAAATGGGTTAGATACTTATGCAAGGAATTCCTAGACGAATGTTGCGAGGTCCAGGATAAAGGTACATTTTTCCACTATGCCTGGTTAATCTTGATCATTGTTATGTTAGCGTGGAAAGAGTCGGAGGACACACAATTCTCTTAAGTCCCTTTAGATGTATGTAAGGTTGCGAGATATCCTTCGTTGTGTAATACCACTCAAGCATCGCGAGCACGGGAGAATAGAATATTTTTCATATTATATCAAATGGATCTACACATGTTAGTAAATCAACATCCGTTCTTTTCACCAAGTTTGCACAAATAGTACAGCCCTATGGCGAGGTTCAAGCCAGATTTTCATAAATTGTACATACAGGCACGCAAAGACATGAAGAAGAAATGGTGTGCATTGCCATATATGGTCACAGAGGATGATCTGGTATAATTAGTACATACATGGCCCACATAATGGATGACTCCACTGGAGGAAACAGGAGCATTAGGGGAATTTTGAGGTCTAAAATGGGCCTCCTAAGAAAAATGTACAACCAAAATAAACTTTATAAGAACCAATAAGATTCAAGATGATGATGTCAACCATTTTTGGAGTAAAAAAGTAAAAATATTAAAAAAGAATAAAACTACTTTCTTCAATTCGTATTTTCAACTTATCTCCCTATGGGTTTACTCAAATTTCAAACGGGATTACTCATTGGATGTAGAATTTGATTCCTCATCCAAGGAGTCCCCATGTTGAATACTTTCAATGGAACCTACTACACAAAAAATCAGAAATACATGAAAAAACGTGATTGCAATCATGTTTTTCATATATATCTCATTTTTCATGTAGCAGGGTCCATCAAAAGTATGCAACATGGGTACTCCTTGGATGAAGAGTCAAATTCTACATCCAACAAGTGTTGCCGCTTAAAATTTGAGTAAACCCCTAGAGAGATTAGTTGAAAATACAAGTTGAAAAAACAGTTTTTTATCTTTTCCCTCTAAAATTTGTTGATGTAATATAATATTGTTTTATTATTTCCACTATTATTTTATAATTTCCTTAGGAGGCCCATTTTAGACCTCAAAATTCCCCTAATGACAGTGTGATAGAAGAAGAAGAGTGAGACACTTCGCAGCATGGCGAAGCTAGTGGAAAAGACAAGGAGCGGGAATCAGAGAAAGAGGAAGAGGAAGAAGAACACCATGAAGAAGAGCACCATGATAAAGAACACCATGAGGAGGACCGCAAAGGAGGCAAGGATATGACTAACGAGACAAAAAGGGTAGAAACAAAGAAAAATACTACATAGAAAAGAAATATCCAAGGCAAAGCTACCATTAAGAGCAGAAAGAAGCATAAGGTGGATAAAACAAAAGAAATCACACCAATGGTTCTCACTGAAGGTGACATAGACTAAATCAAAGACAAGGTTCAGGATATAACAATGGAATCCTGGAATATGGTGGAAGATTGCTATGGCGAGCTTATCACAGGTGTGCAGCAGAGTATTGTAGAGTTGAATATTTTGCCACAAACACCTAAACCACCAGCGCAGATAGGTCATGGACTACAACTAGAAAGAGTAATAGAAACAACATTTGGGATGAGGATAATGTAGATACTTATCGGAGCTCTACAGTCTGACTTCATTGAAGTTAAGCAGCAGGCAAAAGGTTGGGACCATGTTAATATGAACATGGAAACATTGCCCACTCTGATTCTACATGACTTGCACTAAAGTATCACAAACGAACTCAAGGATCTTGAACAACGCACCTCACACTTAAACATTCACATAGAACAAGAGCATGTTGCGTTGAAGAAATAGCTCAACCAGGCCATCAAGGACAAGGAACAGGAAGAGCTACAACAGCAAAGACTGAAAGAGGTGGTCGAAGCCACTTGCAGGGAAGTTCTAGACATGGATGTCCGCATGGAGGAATCCACGGAAGATAAGGTCGTGAAGCTCAACCTTGTAGTCAAGGAATCCATTAAGAAAATTACAAATGTACAGTTCGAATATGAGGTAAATATCAGTGAGAAACAATTAAAGTTGCAGCCATCCATGCCACCAGAAGTGCATGAACAAAGGGAGATTGACTTAAAGACTGGGATGGATAGCATCTCTGCAACATTGGTAGAGTGTGGAATATTGCTAGATGAGAGCATGAAAATTTTGACTTTGCTAAAGGAAGATCCAAATGTTCATAAACTTCAGGAGGAAATGAAACAAAAGTAGCATCAATTGGAGGAGAGTCGGGCAGTTGCGAAGAATTTTCCAATCTCGCAAAGGCTCGTAAAAATTAATGATTCAAAGGAGCTACAAAAGAAAATCGAAGATTTGAATAAGGAGGAGCATATTTTGATAGAAAGGACTCATCCTTGGCAGGATGAGGCCCTCCAGCTATCACAGGCAGTGGAAGAGAAGCTTCAGCAACTTCGACAAAGGGAGGTAAAATTGGTAAAGAAGGTTGCAAAAGATGTCACAAAAGCATTATTAGAAGAAGTGTGCAGTGAGGAAAAGTAGATGGCAAAGATTCTGCAACAATTCAACAAGACGTACAACAACATTGCAGACAATATCAGAGGCAAAGCAGTTGAGTGACTTGGGACAAGTCACATGTGAGTGTTGGAGGCATGTTGGGCACAGCCCAACTTGGCCAAATTTTGGGCAAGGAATCCGAATTTTGTGGGTAGAGAGCGCAGTAGAAAGGAAGTCATGAAGTATGAAGTGGACCATGCAGCAAAGCAGTGGAGTACAACGAGGACCGCACAACAAACTCACCATGCAGTTCTTGAAAGAAGTTCGTATAAAGTCATTGAACCACCTCCTCAAGCCCTAGTTCATATGGAAATCTCTCCTATTGAGCTATGGCATAGAATATATGGTCATATTCACTACAAAGTCATTCCCACTCTTAAAGATAAATTTACAGTAGTCAATTTGGGCCTAATACCATGAACCCAATTCTTTGACGAGATACCATGGTTTTGAACCATGGTATCTCGTCATAAGTGTTGATCCCAAGTATTGGGTTCATGGTATTGAATTGTTATGGTTTTGGACCGTGGTATTGTGAAAGGCAAGACTATAAAAGAGGAAGAAGATCGTTGGGCAAAATCTGATCTGAATCATTGAATATCTGAAAAGAGCTAGATCTGGAATACAGTGATTGGGGTTATGGTGCAGATCTAGATCTGAAGGAAGAAGGAACCTGAGCGCAAGGAGAAGGATTAGTTCTTTTGATTGGTCAAAATCTTAAGGCTTGATTGATAGTATGTTTGTATGATTTTGATCTGTTCAATGAGGCGCTTGCTTGATTTATAAATCTGATAATCTGGGTAATCTAATATCTGAACATTTGAAGGGGTAAATTATCTTTATAGATCTGTACGTAGGTTCAGTGAAGTGAAGGAGCGTATACACGCAATTTCTGTAAGTCAGAAGCGTGTATACGTAGGTTGATCTTAGCACAGGTGTGTATACATGCAGATTTTGGAAGTTGGAAGTTTGTATACGCAGGTTGCTCTTAACACATCGGCGTATGCATGCAAGTTTATGAATATTGAAGTAGCGTACATCTCATCATTTATGTTCTAGCAACTTCTGTTGATTATTTCAGTGATCTGGGTTTATAATTTGAGGTGTGATTACAGTTACTGTGATCTGGGTATAGTTGACAAAGAAGTGTTTATTTTGATTCAATGAAAAAGTGATTGGTTGATGCAGAAATTCTTGATGTTTGATTGATGTTATTTGTGGATCCAGTCTGAAAATTCGTGAAACGTGGTCCCTAGAAGAAAGAGAAGGTTGTTGCCTTCTGCAGGTAGCAGCCTGCGTACTAGTATCTCAGCTAGTACAAGAACTAAGGGGGTTGTAGCTCCCTTCCAGGAGAAGCTGGAAAACGAGAGAGGGTTGTAGCTCTCTGCAAGTAGCAGCCTCCGTACTGGTAAAGGACTGCACCAGTACATAATCATTGTAAAAAGAAGTTTCAAATTAAAGGAAGATAGAGACGAATTGCAGCAGGTGGTTTTCACCCACATTGGGTTTCCACCTTATATCTTTCGTTCTTATGTGTGGTTGTCTACTGATCTATTTTACTGTTCCTGGTAACTGTTTATATGCACAACTTAATGATCAACATCTGTAGAATAAAGTAAATTGTAAATCTGCACTGTATACGCGGGTTTCCTTATCTGAAGTTGCGTATATACACGGGTTCATCTAACTGAAGTAGCATATATGTTTTGGGTTTGAAAAAGAAAATAATTGATCAGATAATACTAATTCAACCCCCCTCTCAATATTATTTCCAGCAATTGGTATCAGAGTAGGTCCTTCAGAAGAAGCTTGATCGCTTGAAGGAAGATCTATCATCATGAGAAACTACGAGAGAGAAGCATCAATCAGGCCACCAATTTTTGATGGGACCAACTTCGTCTATTGGAAGGTAAGAGTCATAGCCTATCTTCAATCTCTTGGTACAGAAGTCTGGGATATCATAGATACAGGGTGCACTTTTCCATTAGCAACTCCTATAGATCCAGCTGAGAAGAAGCAGTTTGAAACAAATGCAAAGGCTGTCAACACTCTATTAGGATGTCTATCTCAATCAGAATTTGTCAAGTTTATGCAGTATAAAACCGCTAAATAAATATGGGACAAGATTGTGCTGAGTTATGAAGGAGATGAGCAGGTAAAATGAGCAAAACTTCAAACCCTCAGAATTCAGTATGAAAATATCAGGATGTACAATGATGAAAGTGTGGCTAAGTATTTTCTTCGTATAGATGAGATTGTTAATTGTATCAAAAATTTGGGTGAAGAAATAAAAGAGGTTGTTGTGGTTGAAAAGGTTCTAAGATATTTATCTCCTAAGTTTGAATCAAAAGTTTCTGCAATAGAAGAAAAGGAGAATCTACAGAAAATTACCATGTCGGAGCTACACGGAATTCTAACTGCTTATGAAATGAGAAAGAAGGACCATCAGACAGGAGAGAAGTTGCATTCAAGGCTTCAGGTAAAGGAGATAACTATGAACCAAGACATATGTCAGAAGAAGAGGAAGAATGAAATTTTGTCAAGAACCTTCAACGGGGTGCTGGAAGATTCAGAGGTAAGTTTCCCTTCAAATGCTTTGCTTGTGGAAGAGTCGGTCACTATGTTGCCAAGTGTCCTCATAAGCTTGACAAAGGTAAGGAACCTGTTAGATGGAACAAGAAACAGAACGTAAGTAAAAAAAGCTACTACACTCATGAAGATAGTGATGGACTCTCAAATAGTGATGAAGATGAACGAGGTAATAACTATAGACTTTTAATGGCTTTTG
>APFE030595430.1:29781-44555 GCA_000404065.3 Pinus taeda | reverse complement strand
TATTCAGGTGCTATTTAATCATTTGATTGTTAGTGAATGTAGGTTTCGAAGTGAAGGAGGAGCTCATCCGGATCGACGAGGCTAGACTACTACAACAGCGTTGGACTACAGGTAGGATCTAAAACACTTGGTTTCTCGTATGATAAATGCATGTTTAGAGAAGGATTGCTCTTAATTGTCTTGTTTGTCACTAGAAAGTCTTAGGCTTCTAGGGAGGTTGGTTTTGTCCGCAAGATTAACTCTTTCCGCATGACAAGAGCCATGTGGTTGAAAGCTGGAGATGAAAACACAAAGTTCTTTAAGAACTATGCTAAAGGGAGGAAAGTCTCAAATACAATATGGAATCTCCCTATGCCTGAAGGGGGACTCGCAAATTCCTTCAACAAGCTCTCCCAGCTAGGAACAAACCATTTCAGAAGCATATACAAATCTCCACCTGGAAAAAACCTGGCTGAAATTATAAATTTGGCAAACCATTTCCCCAGATTTGTGAATGAGGAAGATGTGGATGAGCTTACAGCTCCGGTCACAATGGATGAATTGGAGGGCACATTAAAATGGTTCAAAAAAGATAAAAGCCCTGGTCCGGATGGATGGACCATAGAGTTTTATCTAACTTTCTTTGAACTCTTGGGCCATGACTTTCTGTGGGTGGTGGAGGAAAGCAGATCATCGGGCTGCTTATATCATGCTATCAACTCAACATTCATAGCCCTCATACCCAAGTCAGACTCTCCTTCCTCCTTCGACGACTACCGTCCCATCTCCTTGTGTAATTGTCTCTACGAAATCATCTCAAAGATCATTGCCAACCGTCTCAGGCCCATCCTATCCAAGCACATTGCCCCCCAGCAGTTTTCTTTCCTAGAAGACAGACAAATTCATGAAGCCATAGGTTTTTCTCAAGAGGCCCTGCATTCTATTTGGTCCAGACATCTAAAATGCATTCTCCTCAAGATCGACCTATCAAAAGCCTTTGATCGGGTTAGCTGGCTATACATAAAAATGCTTCTCATCCATCTGGGTTTTCCTCTAGCCCTTATCAATTGGATCATGGCCTGCATTATGACCCCTTCCTATAGTGTGCTCATCAATGGATCGGCCTCTCATTTCTTTCACTCAGAAAGGGGACTTCGGCAAGGATGTCCTCTCTCCCCTCTCTTATTTCTCTTGGTCATGGAAGGATTGACTCGACTGGTCATTGCTGCTAAAAGAGAGGGAACCCTCAGCAGTCTCAGGATCACAGATGATTGCTACCTTACACACCTTCTCTTTTTGGATGATGTTCTCATCCTACTAGATGGTAGAATCCGAGACTTGCTATCATTTTCACGAATCCTCCAACTATTCATGAAGGCCACTAGCATGATGGTTAACCAGCAAAAATCCACGATCACTTTTGCCAGAACCTCGGTAAATGAAGCTCAAGCTGCCCAACAAGCATTCCCCTTTACCATTCACCCAATGGACAGGGGCCTAAAATATCTGGGGTTCTGGCTTAAGCCTAACAGTCAAATAATTGCAGACTGGGTCTGGTTAGTGAACAAAGTGGAGAAAAGGCTAAATTGTTTGAGTCACAGATATCTCTCCAGGGCTGGGCGATTGGTCCTCATTAAATCAGTACTGGAAGCAACCCCAGTCTTCTGGATGGCACTAGCCTGGATTCCCAGAAATATTCTCGCTCGTCTTCAACAAATCTGCAACAAATATCTCTGGGCGGGAAGCCAGGACAAGCGCATATTTGCTTGGATTGGATGGCAAAAGATAGCACTCCCAAAAAGGTGGGGTGGCTGGGGCCTAAAGGACTTTCCTTTATTTGCTAAAGCAATGGCAGCTAAAATGGGCTGGTCGTTGCTAACCAGCCAAAACTTATGGGCCCGAGTATCATACCATAAATACATTTGGCCTCAAGATATATTGGACTGGGTAAGGCTACCAAATTGGAACAGAACTGGAATATCATCTGTTTGGAAAGCCTTACTATTCTCCCTGCCCCTAATAAGGGATAACTTGGTTTGGAGAATAAATGACGGATCTCTGGCTAGGATTGGGATGGATCCATGGATCGGCAGCGGAGGAAGACATTCCCTATCACCTGAACTGATTCAGTTCCTGCACTCCCGGGATATTAATGTGATTGCACAAGCTGCTGATCAGGAGAATTCGGGGATCTTTCATCAGGCTTGGATGTCGGCGCGGCAAATGAATCTGCCACACAGATGGCACCAGGAATGGCAGGACTATTGTGCCACCCTAACAGAGTCGCATATCAGAATCAGAGACGGACCTGATGAATTAATATGGAGTCAGGCAGAGAATGGTAAATATTCTCCAAAGGCTGGATATATCACTCTCAGTAGTCACAAAAAATCAGATCATATCCCAACCAGGTGCCAAAGCATTTTGAAGTTATCAGCTCCGCCTAGATCTAAACTTTTCTTCTGGTGCGTATTGAGGGATAAGGTACCTACTGGTGAACATCTTATGCTCAGATCAATACATGGGCCATCCTGGTGCGTGATGTGTAAAGAGGCAATAGAATCCACAGAGCATCTCTTCCTGAGATGTAGCGCTACACAGGAACTTTGGCGATCCCTCTCACATCATTACTCTTTCAATGGCAACTGGGAGGGAACGAACCTGATCGAAACATGGGATAATTGGGCACATAAACATAAGGGTGCGAAATTAACAATCCTACCGATTCTCGTTATCTGGCAAATTTGGAAGGCTCGAAATCGAACTATTTTCGAGGACAAACCTATCGCTTGGCCACTGATCGAAGCTGCTATCTCCGCGACATTCAAGGAGCTCCCTGACCCACAGCCCCCAAAGGCATGCCATCCTCATCCACCCCCATGCATTGACAAATATTCCCCTTGGGCTTTCTTTGATGGGGCAGCTAATCAACAAAGATGTGGGGAAGGCTTCACGCTGCATATAAATGAACAACATCATTATATTGTAAAAACAGGCATGGGTTCGGGTACAAATAATTACGCTGAGCTGATCACTCTTCGACATCTTCTCCACTTTGCCCTTCACCACCACTGCACCAGCATCAATATCTTCGGGGATTCAAAAATTGTTATTAAATGGTTCAATGGCATAGTTGACTGTCACATACACACACTCAACATCATACTAAATGAAGTTTTTGTTTTCAAGGCAGCTTTTAATAACATCACTTGCTCTCACATATACAAGGAACATAATGGCCTCGCTGACAAATTATCCAAGGAGGCCGCGCTGATGGACAGAGGCTTATGGGAGGTCACTGAGGTGAAAGAACAGAACGAATTCAGATACTTTCACCGGCCTTACATAGACCAAGGATATCAGCGCGCACTAGGATCTTAACATGCTGCACAGAATTTTTGTTTTTTGATCGACAGATAATGCTTTTACATGATGAACATACAATGTATATTTTATGATACTGTGTTTTGATATCAACCCTATGGCAAGCTGTAAACAGTTTTGAATTTTGAAGAAATCCATAGTGCACCACACAATATTTATGTAAATATGGAACACTGTCATATACAAAGTGGGAACCGCATATGCGTAAAGCATCTACAATATGTAATTTTTCCAAATATAATGAAAAAAAAAAAAAAGAAGGAATACAAAACTTAAAGACACATTTTCAATAACTCAATCAATTAATAAATCCAACTTAATAAAAAGGCTTCTACAATATATTGTGCACTTGCACTTCACAAGTTTACCAACTCCGGTCGATAATTTATGTAATCAATTTAAGACAATTAAGTTGACAAACATTTTGGCGTCATTTCCAGGGAAGTGTAAATAGAAGTCTTTATTTCTTTTGGATAATAAAAAAAAACAACAAAAACATGATATGCATAGGGAAAGAGACTCTAGGGGTAGATTTGTAGGTAGAGGAAAGACTTTAATTCCAACAACATCACTTACCTCGCCACAACCTCATAGTGCCACACCACCCACACAAAGATCTGAAATCTAACTTAGAGATTCACCAACTTCATTAACATAAGCCATAATGGAAGAAGAAGATCCCATATCCCCAACAACAGGAGTAATTTTCCCATCTTCAACTAGAGAACAACTTCTAGCTCAAGAGCCAAAAGTTCCTACTAAAGAAGAGGAAGAAGAAACCCATTTTAACAAACCATTGACAAAAGAACCAGAGGAACTAGAGGAAGTTGAAAACGCAATCTTGGAACCAAAACCTTATATTAGTTCTAAAGAATCTACAATGGTTGGAGAATGGGAAGGAGAGGTACATAATTTGAATGGTGAACAACCTAGGATTGGAGGAGGAAGAGGAAGAAATGGGGAGGTGGAAGAGGTGGAGGAAGAGGAAGAGGAAGAGGAGAAGATATAAATCCATAAACCTTTGGATTTCCTATCCTTGATGAAGATACAACTGTGACAATGAAAAATATCTCACCCTCTATCCTTCCAAACTTTCATGGACTAAGGAGTGAAGATCTTGAAACATTTTTCTTTGAATTTGAATTCTTGTGTAGATCATATGAATATCTGCATGATGCTTAAAAGTTGAAATTATTCCTTGCAACCCTTAAAGATGCAACATTAAAATGGTTTATGAGTTTAGGAATAAACTCCATAAGAACATGGGAACAAATGAAAACTATATTCTTAGAAAAATATAAGGACTACTGTATGCCCCATAATATTAAGGATGACGTTTTTAAAATGGTACAGAAAGAAGATGAAAATCTTGAAGACTTCGTTGAAAGATTTGCTTATAATGTTAAAAGGGAAAAAATGAATAATCTAGATGAGGAAACTTTGAAAGCTCTCTTTTGAAATCCATTAGAGATGAGTGGATTGATCTTATCAATATAATGGGTAAGGGAGACATTTCTCAGATGTCACTAGGAGAAATTTGTGATTTTTGCATACACATTTCAAGAGGCAAAGCAAGAACCGAGAAAAATCTAAGGGATCCTCTCTTATCAAGGATTAATAAATATGTAGCTGGGGCAGTAAGTAGAGCAGAATTAAGAAATTTGTGTGGTAATTTTAAAACATATATTTTAGGGAGTCTTAGTGAACAAATTCACACCCTTAAAATACAAAACAAGCAAAAAGTTTAAAATGTTGCATTGTCCATTTTTTGCCCTGAGTGCAAAAAGAAACATGCCTTGAGAGAATGTCCTCTTGATTTAAAGAGTGTAGAAACTTGTGTTATATGTGCGGAAAATCATGATACAAAAGAATGTCCCTCAATACCAGGTCTTAAAGTGGTCTATCAAGAAGAAAGAGTACCAAATCAAGTAGATACTCTTTGTTTTATTGCTAAAGGACCTCGGCAGAATCCACAACCAAATACAGCTCAAGGCTTTAACACTCAACCATTTTCACAATAATCACAAAGTAATTGGACTACCCCAATGCCTTGGAAATATTAACCACAACCTTGGTCACAAGGATGGAAAAGTCCTTATTGAAAGTACCCTCAACATCCTCAATATCCTCAATTTCCACAATTTCAACAATCATATCCTACTTTTCCTCCACAATATTATCCTCATCCCGTTCAACAAACTCAACCTCACAATTTGAATCCACAACTTTCATTACCATTTCCTCAAAGGCCAAACCAATTGCCTACTCAACCACTCCAAAATTCAAACAATAATAAAAACTCACCACCTGTTTACAATATGGAAGGACAAAATTTTCAACCTTACATTATAACTCCACTAGATCTAAACAATGTTCAACTTAGATCTAGTATAATATTAGAAAAAAAGTCCCCATCAATTGTTATTGAAGAAAGTGAAAAAGAAACTATATTTGAAGAAGAGAAGTCTCTTAATTAAAAAGAAAAAAACTCAAAAACAAGTTACTCCAGCACATTTAAATAACTCAACTCCTACTATGGAACAACCTTCAGTATCTGTTTCAAAACCACCTTTTCCTAAGAGATTAAAAATTGATGAAGGGGTAGAAAAACAGATTATATTTCCTGAAAATGACATGTTAGATGAACTGAAGAATGTTTGCATAAAGATTCCATTTCTACAAGCCATTAAGGAAATACAAATTTTCGCAAAGAAAATTATGGAATTAAGCACAAAAAGACTAGGAAGAAAAGGAAAAGAAATCAAAAGAATCCAACTAGCTGGAAAAATTGCAAATATCATGATGGGTAAGACAACAATTCAGAAATATCTTGATCTAGGAAGTCCCATTGTAAAAACACACATCAATGGTGTAGAGATCCCAAATGCATTGATTGATCTAGGAGCAGATATAAACAACATGATTAAATAAACTATGAATCAATTAAAACTTTCTAATCTTTAATATACACCTACATTGTTACAATTGGTGGATAGATTTGTAATCAAACCTAATGGTGTATTAGAGGATATATATGTATCCTTAGATTCTTGGGAATACCCTGTCGATTTTATGATTTTAACACCCAGGAATAACTTAGGAGGACACGCATTGATTCTAGGAAGACCATGGTTAGATAGAGCTGATGTTTTTATAAGTTGTAGATCTGGTGATATGTTTGTTTTTTATGGGAGCTCAACAAAGAAATCCACATTGTATCCACTTGAAAAAATAACAATAGAGGTGAAAATGAAGAATGGATAGATGATGATATTGATATAAGACCAATCTTTGCTACTTCACAAAAAATGAGGAAGATCAAATTTTAAATTTAATAGAAAATAATGAATCTTCATCATATTATGAATCTAGCCAAAGTTTTCAAGGACAATACAATATTGAATATTTATCATCTCATTAGCTATCCTTGAATTCTATGGAAAATTTTGGCAATTCTACAATTGAAATCTTTCAAGGAAAAACTTTGAATATAAACAATAATTTGGGAGAATTTCAAAAGAAAGAATTAATAAAGATGTTATAAGAACATTCATCTGCTTATGCATGGGAATATACTGACATGAAGGGAACTGATCCTAATACTGTATACATCATATCTACATTGAAGAAAATTCCAAACCAATTCGACAACCTCAAAGAAGAATGAATCCAAATCTAAGGGAAATTGTTAAGGAGGAACTACAAAAACTGTTGAATGTCAATTTCATCTATCCAATATCAGACAGTCAGTGGGTTTCACCCTTAATAATTTTTCCTAAAAAGAATGGAAAATGGAGAGTGTGTATTGACTATAGGGAATTTAATAAAGCCATTTTAAAAGATCGCTTTCCACTTCCTTTCATAGATCAGGGTTTGGGTACATTAGCAGGAAGTAAATATTTTTCATTCTTAGATGGTTTTAGTGGGTATAATCAAATCCAAGTAGCCCCAAAAGACTAAGATGAAACTACCTTTACTTTCCCATGGGGAGCTATGCTTACCGAGTACTTCCTTTCGAATTATATAATTCACCTGCAACATTCCAAAGAGCAGTATTAGGAATTTTTTTTAATCTAATTCATGATTGCGTAGAAGTGTACATGGACGATTTTACAGTTTATGGAAATTCTTTTGAAGAAGATCTTGAAAATTTGGAAAACATTCTCATTAGATGTAAAGA
Organism: Pinus taeda; assembly: GCA_000404065.3. Classification (NCBI taxonomy): domain Eukaryota; kingdom Viridiplantae; phylum Streptophyta; class Pinopsida; order Pinales; family Pinaceae; genus Pinus; species Pinus taeda. The sequence continues at coordinate 37,012 of APFE030595430.1, read as the reverse complement.
GGAAAATCTCTCATTAAGCCATGAAAAATGTTTTATGATGTTTACTAAGGGAATTGTTTTAGGACACCATATTTCAGGAAATGGAATTAGAGTGGACGCATCTAAAGTAGAAGTTATTTCTAAATTATCAATTCCAACCCGAAAATGAGATGTTAGAAGTTTTCTTGGTTTCATTGGTTATTATAGAAGATTCATACAAAACTTTACAAAAATTGCATCTCCACTTTTCAAACTGCTTACAAAAGACTGTGAATTCAAATGGAATTTTGATTGCCAAAAGGCCTTTGAAACATTAAAAGAGAAAATCTTTGAAGCAACCATTCTTAGAGGGCCAAATTGGACATTATCTTTTCACTTTCGACTGATGCTTTAGACATAACTTTAGGAGTTTTACTTGGACAAAAGGATTTAACTCCTTAAAAAATTTGACTCCTACAGAGTTAAATTATACTGTAACAGAAAAGGATTTTTTAGTTGTTTTCCATGCTATCAATAAATTCAGACATTACATTACTGGCTACGAAACTTTTGTACATATAGATCATTCTGAAATTAGGTACCTAATGAATAACCCTGTCACTAATGGCAAAATTACAAGATGTTCGTTGTTGTTGCAAGAGTTTAACATCACTATTTTGGATTGACCTAGGAAACAAAATACAGTTGCTTACTTTTTGTCTAGAATTCAAAATGATAATAATGATGTACATATAGAAGACAATTTCCCTCATGAATATTTTTTTGCAGGATCTAATAAATCACCTTGGTTTGTAGATATTGCTAATTATTTGGCTACGGGGAAGTTACCGTCATATTTATCTCCTCGAGAAAAAAGGAAGGTAATTCAAATTAGTGCATATTATTCATGGATAAATGAAGAATTGTATAAAACAGGGCTAGAACTGATCATCCGAAGGTGTGTTAAAGAAGATGAAGTACCAGATATATTGAAAGCTTTCCATGATGAACCGTGTGGAGGACACTTCGCTGACAAAAGAACTTCCTACAAAGTCCTTCTCTTAGGATACTATTGGCCTTCCCTTTTTAGCTATGCCAAGGAGTATGTCAAGAGATGTGATAGTTGTCAAAGGATGGGGAAACGTGTTTCCTCTGATGAAATGCCTCTACAGCCTTAGGTAATTATTGAGCCTTTTGAAAAATGGGTTATGGATTTTGTTGGTCCAATCAATCCACCATCGAGACAGATAAGGTACATTCTTGTTTGCATTGATTATGTTACAAAATGGGTAGAAGCTAAAGCACTTCCTTTTGCTACTAAAAATGTTGTAGTTTCATTTATTTTCGAGAATATCTTTACTTGTTTTGGTTTCCCAAGGGAAATTGTAACAGATCAAGGTAATCAATTCACATCCAAGTTAGTATAGAAGATAATGGAGGAGTACAAAATCAAACATAGGAAGTCCACTCCATATCATCCTCAAGCAAATTGACAGGTGGAGTCCACCAATAAAATCATTGAAGCAATTCTCACCAAAATTGTGCATTTCCATTGAAAGGACTAGGCAGAAAAGCTTCTAGAAGCTTTATGGGCATACCGTACCACATGAAGAAATATTATAGGGCTCACTCCCTATGAGATTGTTTATGGGAAGCAAGTCCTGTTTCTTATTGAGTTTCAAGTCAAAACTTCAAGACAACAGTTAAATTGGGTCTTGACCTTTCAGAAGCACAAAGACGAAGGATGGAGCAGTTAAATGAACTTGATGAAATAAGATGAGATGCAATCCAAAGAACCAGTCTAATTCAGCAACCAAGATTCAGGTGGTATGACAAATACATAAAAGAGAGAAAGTTTCAGCTGAGTGATTGTGCATTACTTTTTGATTCAAAGTTCAAATATGTCCAAGGGAAATTTCAAACTCATTGGCTTGGGCCCTATGAGATTGAAATAGTCTTTGATAATGGTGTAGTTAGGATCAGAACTATTGATGAAGAAAGAACCATTTTTCTTGTGAATGGTCATCAATTAAGAATCTATCATAAGCCATTGACAAAGGAGGAGTTTATCAAACATTTGCAAAACAAAACTGATTTCCAATTGGTTAAGAAGGATTTTCCTTCTCCTCCAACTTGAACTTATAAGTCTTTTCTCTTTTCTAAAAAAGCTATATATAAAAAAATAAAATAAAAATAAAAAATAAAATGATATATATATATATATATATATATATAATATATATAATATATATATATATAAACATGAAAACCAACATTGTTGGCATTTTTATACAGAAAATTTAGGGTGAAAACCAAGTAACTTTGGCATTCTAATTTTCTTTCCCATTCCCATTTTTCTTTTTGTCCCAATTTTTTCTTTTCAGAAATAAAATAGCTACAGAATAGCAAGAAATATGCAACTTTCACAGAATTATGCAGTTGTTGTTTAACAGGAAACACCAATTGGATCAATTGAAGCAGTGATCAAATTCATTCTTGAAAGCACTTGAAGAAAATGAAGAAAGGAACAAACAAAGGTCAGAAATATCAATGTAAAGGTATGGAAAGGTATACAAAGATTTAATTTAGTAATAAGGATAAAAAAAATTAAGTATGTGAAACTTTATGATGATTGTACCGTCGGTTAAAAACCATCATTGCCTAAGGTTGAAAGATATTTTGGTCATATCACCGTAACGCCACCATTTGTCTCTAATCATTTCACAACACTCCAAACTCAAATTAGAATTCATTGAAGAGATTGTTGAAATCGCCAACTCACATTCATTAAATACTCTAGAACGATCACTTCACTCATTCATCTCTCGCCCTCATTTTCGTTTATACCCTTGATGAAACGCCTCATTCTGAAACCTTGATCCATTTTTTGTCAAGAAGCAAGTCAAAGGCAAAACTTTTTGATCATGGGGGTCATTGTGAGGTCTGAACCAAATGGAAGAAAGTTCATGTAAGGTTACCTGCAAGTGAAAGAGATGTTGCAGAAAGCGCAGTGGCTACATTTCGTGGAGAAATTTGATGGTTTCAACAAAGAGGTGACCAAATCCTTTGCCAGAGATTTTGATGGAATAGAAGTTGAGATTGGAGATATTAAATTCATAGTGACAGAGTCTCTTATTGCTGAAGATATCATCCTATCTAGAGGAGGAGAATGATGGTTTAAAAACAGAGGCATAGAAATTGGAGAATGGAAATTTTTCTTAAAGAATCCAGGTATGGACACATCCATTTTTAAGAAAGGAATCCCAAGCATTGCACTTAAAAGTAAATGGAGAAACCTATTACTGGTTATTCAAAAATTTATCTTTTGTGAAGGAAGGTTTGGTTGCATGTTCTTTTATCACATTCGCCTAATGATTCATTTTCTGGAAGGAAATGAGATAAATCTCCATGCTTTTGTTGAATAACACTAAGAAAATTGTCAAGAAATGTTAATTAAAATTATATATTATATATATATATATATATATATATATATATATATATATTATATATATATATATATATATATATATATATATATATATATATATATATATATATATATATATATATAATATATATATAAGTAAAAAATAAAAATAAAAAGAAAAATAAAATAAAGAAAGAAAGAAAGAAAAAATAAATAAATAAACAAATTCAATTTATAGAAACCACTATGTATCATCATGGCCTCATCAAAATGCTTATTGAATTCCACCTTAACGGTTTAGGAGATGATTGGGAAAACTTCTTACTTAGAAACCATTTTAAGGAAGAAGAAGAAGAAGAGGCCAGTAGTACTAAAGGAAAAAGAGTGAGAAAAAGAGTATCTGAAACCCTATTCAAAATTTACCTCAACAACAGTCTCAGGAATAATCAAAGGATGAAATTCCTATTGCACAAATTTTAGGAAGCATAAAAAATCAAACTGTTAGAAGAAAGAAATTCGATGGAGAAGAAGAAAACACATCCAAGGAGATAGAGGAGGTCAAAACAAAAAAGAAAATATTTCAAATCAAAAACCATCCTCCATCAAATGTGAGAAGAAGTGTCGGGTTTAATCAAGCACTGAAGGAACCATCTCTAAAATTCATGGAATATGAGGAAACAAAGAAGCAGAGGACTCCCTCACCTACTGTCATTTCACCCATTCAAAGCCCAGGCCAAGGAACACCAGAGATATATTCAGTACAACAAGATATATACGATTATATCGAATCTATGGAAAAGAAAGCTACAAAAAAGACATTTGGTTCAACATTGCATGAAAAAGAAGATCAGTCTAGTAGCTCACAAGAACCTCCAGATATAAACATTTTAAAACAAGAAATCTTTGAGCCAGAGACGCTAAATAGACACATACAAAAGGAACATGAAGCCTTGAATATGCAAAATGAAACCCAAAGAACCCAAAATGACAATATTCTCTTAAATTTGAGCGGTGGTATAGGAAAAATAAGAATCTGAAACAAAAGAATAAGATCCTTAAAGGAAAAGTGATAAATTTGAAATACAAAATTCTGATGAAGAAGCCAAGGATGGAAGTGGCAAGGAAAAAGGTGAAAAAGACAAATTTAGATGTGCTAGCTCGAGTTTCAAATGAGATGCAGTAGTTGACAAGTGCACTAGTTTTTGCATTTTTTCATGAGGACATGCAATGACCTCCGTGTACGGGAATGTAGAGCCTCATGAATGCTTCATCTTGACACTCTTCTTTACTCATTTTCCTTCTCCTTGACCATTATTTTTTACTTGATACACATCAAATTGCAGGTTTTTGACATAGGTAAGGTACTAATTATCCTATTTTTCATATTTCAAGGCTGCATCCATTGGTGATCCAAATCTGAAGCCGGCAGAACTGCATCTGACTGTCGTTTCCTAGATCTAATGTTTCTGACTACTTTCGGGCCGAGAGGACTGATCTATTATGTTAGAAGCATCTGTTCGAGTGAGGAACCCCTTTCGTTTCACGCAAAAAGGTTTCCAACAGCCCTAGCTATGTCATTTTTAAGATCTTGAGGCAAAAGAGAGATTTCTCAAGTAAGCACGCACCCCAAAGCTTAGTTGACAAAAACAAAAACAAAACAAAAAACAAAAAAACAAAAAACAAAAAACCCCCCCTTCCTCTTTTCCAAAAATTACTAACCTTTTAAACTAGCTCACTTCGTACAAAGTTACTTTATGAGAATAGAGGCCTTGAGTTCAAGTCTTTCTCTTTGTTGAGCTAATTAGATTAACTATGGAAAGGGGGCAGATTTTTTTTTTAAATATAACATCATCATTCATTTCTGCACATTCCCGCACTTCATCGACATTTTCAACAACTTTTCTTCAAAAAGCCATAACTTCTTCATCCGGAAGCCGTTTTCAGAGCCTTTTTTTTAATCAAACTAATTTTTCGAGATCTTTCCAATGGAACACTTAGTTTTAGCATCTATAGCTTCAGTTTATGTTCAAATGGAAATTCCATGCCAAGTTATTCTTGAGAGCACCTACTACTTCCAATGGTGGCCCTACATTGTGGATTTACTTAGAAGTAAAAGTCTTTACAGAATAACCTCAAGCCAAGAAACCAAACCGAAAGATGAAGATAAGGTAGCCAAATGGGAAAATAAGCAAGATCAAGCACGTGGGTTGATATGGATGTCTATTTCTCTAGACCTTAAATTCCACATCACAGAACTTGATACTCCTAATGAAGCAATGAAACAAATCACTAAAGTTTTTGGAATTAAAAATGAACTTAGAGCCCATCAACTCGAAAATGAGTTGCGTACATTGGACCCTAATAATTTTTCTTCCATTGAGGATTTTTTGTCCAAGTTCAATACCCTTAGACTTCTCTTGGAAGGTGTTAAGGTTAAGAAAGAAGATGGTAACCTTATCTATTCCATTCTTACTAAGTTGGGACCAGCCTACTCTGTATTTGTTTCCACCTTCCATTCTACAAAGGAAGCTTTCATTTGTCAAGGAAAAGACTACAAGGCCCCTTCCTTTGACTCTTTTTGTGATTCTTTAATAAGAGAACAAGAAAAAACTCTTACACCTTGGTCTTCTTAATCTTGGAAACTCTTCCAAGAAAGTGTTAGCCGCCCAGCAGCAACCAAATATAAAGAATCCTAAGAAGTCATATCCTAAAAAGAATGGTCCTAAACCAAACAAGGGCCCTAAGCAATTTCAGCCTCAAAATGAAAAATCATTTCACCAGAATGATAAGGCAAATAAAAACAAAGGCAAGAAGACTGATAGACATTGCAACTTTTGTAATCGACATGGCCACTTAGAATCTAAATGCTTTAAGAAGATGGAAGCCTTGGAAGCATCAATGAAGAAGCATAACATCCATTTGGAGCACTCTTCAAATTCATCTTCAGGAATGACACTTTCTACATGTGGTTGTCAAGCATCTTGGTCTGGCTGTGCACTAAATGTATCTTCTTCCTCTAATTCTCATGAATGGCTCATTGATTCTGAAGCTTCTTATCACATGGCCAAAAACAAAGCCATGTTTTCTTCTTTAAATGATTGTAACACCAAAAATATATGTGTTGGTGACGATAGATCTCTTAGTGTTATAGGGAATGGAACTGTTCATATAGATAAGGGTCAATTTAATGATGTATTATGTGTTCCAACCTTATCCTGCAACCTTCTATCTGTATATCAGATAACTCATTTAGGTGAAGGTAAAATAATTGAATTTTCACCTCACGATGTTGTAATTAAGGACCTAAGAGATCCTAGATAGGTTTTAGCTACTGGCATTATTGATGATTCTACAAGGTTGTATAAGTTTAAAAAATTTGGGTCATCAAATCTTCCCTCGGTATTTGTTGCTCATAATGATGAAGTGAGCAAACTTTGGCATGAGTGATTTGGTCACTTAAACTATCGCTCCCTTCAAAACCTATGTAAAGAAAATATGGTGACAGGTCTTCCCATGGTATCTTGCAAAGATGGTGTTTGTTCTCGATGTGTACTTGGAAAACATCATCGGGATAGTTTTGAAAAACGTGCCTCTTGGCACGCCTCAGCCCCTTTACAACTTGTGCATAATGATTTATGTGGTCCACTTCCAGTTGTTTCATTCTCTAGCTACAAGTATTTCTTAACTTTCATTGATAATTTCTCCAGACATACTTGGGTATACTTCTTAAAACTCAAGAGTGAAGTATTTAACATGTTCTTGGCCTTTAAGGCCTTTGTTGAAAAACAATCTGGACATCAAATTCTTAAGCTAAGATCTGATAATGGTGGAGAATATGTTAAC
>APFE030595430.1:0-22111 GCA_000404065.3 Pinus taeda | reverse complement strand
TTAAAACGGAGAAAGAGGCCCGATCCCCTCCGTATCTTGGCCGAGGCTTCCTTGAAGGAGCATAGCACTAATTAGCTTAGCCACAGCACAAATCCCAAGAAAGTTTGAGCATTTTGGATAATTTTGGCATTTTTTTGGCAATTTACAGGTTTTTGCTCATTAACGGGTCTCACCCCCCGTGAGACCCTTCATCCCGGCAACTCCATTTTGCAAAAACTCAGAATTTCTAGATTTTTCATGCAAAGTTACACATGCTCATCAAAGGACTAGAGATTTGGTGAAGTTTTGGGCCTCTAGAAAGTCAAAAAATATGCAAAATTTGACTTTCTACCACTTTTTTGAACTGCAGAAAGTTGTCTTGGAAGAATTGATTTTTGACAGGGCAAATGAACTCCAAATTCAAAAATTCCAGTTGAGTTGGAAAGTAGACTCACAGACCTTTCCAACAAGCCCATGTGTTTTCAATTTGGCCACATAAAAGTGCCCCAAACATGGCTCCAAAGGGGTGCGACTCGTCAGGCAGGGGGGCGCGACCCGTCAGGCAGAATTGTCCAGAAATGCATTGTACAGCCCAAAAAACGTAGATTTGACTCAGTTTGACTTTTTGAGGTCAATGATGATTCTATTTGATGTAATTATGGTACTTTTTAGACACTTTTACCCTTATGTAACTCTTCTAGAAGATTCATTTATGAAAAGGGTAAAATTAAATGAATGAATTGGTTTCCAAGTTTATAGAGGCAAGTTGTTTTGACTGCCTAGTTTGTAGTGCTTAGTTTAGAAGTGGTTGAAACAACTCCTAGAATAGTGAGCTCGACCCATGGAGGCAGGGAAAGAGGTTAGATCATCTATATTATGTACTTTCTTGCTCATTTTCATGGTTGGACTCTTGAGGGAGAAGCTATCATTGTATTATTTCACTATATCTCTGCAATTTTTGGCTAAGGAAGACCAGGGTTTTTCAGTCCTCTTTGGGATTCTTGTGGACTCATGTGTTGATGGTGTGTTTCTCAATGTTCTTGTAAGCTTTGTTATGTGATTCATTTCCTTTCTTTACTTCTGCACATTAAACAAATGAAGTGTTAAAGTAAAAATTCATGCTTGCCATGCTCTGCTTTTAAGTTTGTTTAATTTCAATGTTTTCTACTGTCTAAAGAGAATTCAAAGTTATTGTTTGCTCTCTTTAGCTCTCTTTCTTTCATTCCTGACCATTCACTTCAGTTAAAGGCATCAATACTGTTTCCTACCTCGCCCCAAAGAACCCCTTGCAGAAGCTGTGTCCAATCCCCGCACCCAAAATTGCCATCCCCTCAATTTGCCACCAAAAACCTTAAAAACCCCAAATCAACCCTTTTGATTAGTTTACTAGCCTAAAATCAGTGTTACCCTATTGGTCATCTCATCCATTGAAGATTTTACTGAGATTGACCAGAGAGAGCCTTCTCCCGCCCCGTAGGGCTAGCTACGAGGCTAAATGGTTTGATGTTGCCTTGAGGTTTGCCTTTTTCAGCCTAAGGTGAAATTTCAAGCGCTAACAGGGAGATCCAACCTTCTCTACCAAAACTGGCTTTTCACCACTCAGGTCAATGAAATTTAACTCATTTAGCCACAAAATGTGAACAAACAATCACATTATTGGCTAAGTCCAGATACTCCTATATTAGACTCCCGAGGAAGAAAATAATCATTCCTCAGATTTTCAGGGTTTACTCCATACTTCTGCAACTCTATTGTTGTCAACCAACTAGCATCCTCCACTGGTTGTCCTTTCCATTTGACTAGATATTGAAAATAAACTTGTCATCTAGTTCTTTTGGATACTCTTTTCTCCAAAATAGCTTCCACCTCTTTCTTAAGTATCTTTGGCATTTGTTCTTCCCAGTTCAAAGTTTGAACTTCATCTTTTGTGGTTTCCTTCTGTAGCTCTGTCTCTGTCTCTTTGTATGGATACAAATCTGCAACATTTAAGATAGGTGATATTCCAATCCCTTCTGGAAATTCAATTTCATAAGCATTAGTTGAAAATTTTCTTACAATTCTACATGGTCCTATCTTTTTCATTTTTAGTTTATTGTAAGTCTTAGCAGGAAATCTTTCTTTCCTCAAATACACCATCACTAAATCTCCCACTTGGAATTATTTCTCTCTTCTTTTCATATCAGCTCTCTGTTTGTATTTGCCACTGCTTTCCTGCAATCTGCCTTTGACATCTTCTTGTAGTCTCTACATCTGGTTTGCAAACTCTTCAGTTTTTGCACTTCTTGTCTCCTGCTTACACAAATTTCTGAGCTCATACACACCTCTTGGATTTATCCCAAAAACAATTTGAAATGGACTCATTCGAGTACTTTGGTTTGGAGTGTCATTATAAGCAAACTCAGCCTAAGCTAGTGCTAAATCCCACTACTTAGGATTTTGATACACTAAACTTCTCAATATGTTCCCCAAGCTTCTGTCTACCACTTCGGTTTGTCCATCTGTTTAAGGATGGTATGCTGAACTGAAACTGAGTTTAGGACCTAGTTTCTTCCAAAGAGTTCTCCAGAAATGCCCTACAAACTTTGTATCTCTACCAGACAAAATACTTACAAGAAATCCATGTAATCTTACATTTTCTAAAAAAAATAGATTAGCAATATGTGTTGCATCACTAGTCTTCTTACATGCAATGAAATGTGCCATCTTGGAAAATCTATCTACCACAACATAAATGGAACCGTTCCCTCTTTGAGTTTTAGGTAATCCCAAAACAAAATCCATGTTAACTGCATCCCATGGTCAGTCTGGTATTGGCAATGGCTGGTACAATCTTGTATTCTGGCTTCTCCCTTTAGCATGTTGACATATCCTACACTTCTCAACAAATCTCTTAATATCGGTCTGCATCTTTGGCCAATAGTAAAAAGCATTTACTTGAGCAAAGGTTTTGTCTTGTCCAAAGTGATTAGATAATCCTCCATTGTGTTTCTCCTTTATTATGTTTTCCCTCATAGAACATTTGGGAATGCACAACTTGTTGCCTTTAAACAATAACCCTCCTTGGATAAGATAATCTAACCACTGACTTCTGTTATGAACTATTGGATTTTGTACTGCTGCATAAATATCTTTGAAATATGCATCATCTTTATACATATCAACCATTTCTCCAAATCCTACAACACCAACTTTTAATTCTTGCACAATGAGATTTACCTTGCTTAAAGCATCAACAACTTTGTTCAACTTACCACTTGTGTGTTTTATCACAAAAGTAAAGCTCTGCAAAAACTCTACCCACTTGGCATGTTTCTGGTTCAATTTTGGTTGGTTGTCTATGAACTGTAATGCATGATTGTCAAAATATAATATAAACTCATTTGGTAGCAAATAATGTCTCCATTTTTTTAAGGCTTGTATAATAGCATAAAATTCTTTATCATAGGAAGAATACTTCTTCTTAGCTTCATTTAATTTCTCACTAAAGTATGATATTGGTCTCTGTTCCTGGCTCAAAACTGCTCCAATTGCAACTCCACTAGCATCTATTTCAACTTGAAATACTTTTTCAAAATCAGATAAAGCTAAAACTGGTTTCTCTGTGATCTTCCTCTTCAGTAACTTAAAATTCCTGTCTGTTGCTTCTGTCCACTTGAATGGTTGATTAGTCTCCTTGATTGTTTCAAGAATTGATGCACAAATATGACTAAAACCTCTGATAAATTTCCTATAAAAACTTGCAAGACCATGAAAACTTCTTACCTCAAATGTATTCCTTGGAAGAGGCCAATTCCAAATTGCTTGGACTTTCTCTAGATCCATTTTCAATCCTTCTTTAGAAACTACAAATCCCAAGGAAATTAATTCTTCTTTCATGAAACTACATTTCTTTAGATTTATCAGTAGTTTCTCTTTCTGCAGAGTTCTTAAAACCAACTTAAGATGCTCTAGATGTTCTTCTTTACTTCTACTAAAAACTAGAATATCATCAAGATAACGATAAAAAACTTGCCTGCATATTCCTTCAATACTTGTACTTCACTTGAAGTTGATGCTCCTTTATACCGTCAACTTGTAGGAAAACTTTTCTATCTGAACCATACTCGTCGTGACCTTTCCTTTGTTGTTGGCCTTATTGCTCGGTTTATGCAAAACCCACATGAAAGTCATTGGAAAGTAGCTAAAAGAATAATTTGTTATGTTTGAGGTACAATTCAGTTTGGGATTCATTACAGTTCTGAAGCATCTCCTCTATTGGTTGGTTTCACTGATTCCCATTGGGTTGGTGACCCTGATGATCGGAAGTCTACTGCAGGTTATGTGTTCACTGTTGGTTTAGGACCTATTACATGGGCTTGCAAGAAACAAAGTTCCATTTCTCTTTCTTCAGTAGAAGCAGAGTATCGTGGTGTCGTAGAAGCTAGTAAGGAAGCCCTGTGGCTTCGTCAGATCCTATCAGAGTTGGCTTTCAGCAGCATCATCCGACTACACTTTGGTGTGATAATCAAAGTGCCATTCAACTATGAAAAGATCTAGTCCAACATCAGCACAGCGAACACATTGAATTGCACATGCACTTCATTAGAAAGCTCATTCATAACCATGTTCTTGAAGTGCAATATTGTTCAACAGATGATCAAATTCCAGACATCTTTACAAAGGCTTTCACAGAGGCGAAGTTTACTAAACTTCGATTTATGGTTGGAGTTCAGGAAGTTGTCACTAAGGGGGGATAGGCTCTAATGCCTCCTTCCTTCTCCTATTGTGTCATATCCGTACATCCTTCAATCCTATCCCAAGTTGTTCTTCAGGGGGGATGTTAAGATATTCCGACACATAGGAAATAGTTAAGTATAACTTGGTCTAGTGTAGAGTTAGGTAAAGTGTGTTTCTTTACTATATACTTTTGTAACTTACAATCCGATGGTCACGATATGTAGTGATCCGACGGTTCACTCTCTCCTCGATATTACCGACACTTGATCTTTGGCTTAACACCCGATTGGTCCATGATATCTTTTTAAAGAGAATGGAGGGTCATTTGTAGGGTAACCGTTCATGAGAGAAGCTTATGTAAATTTTCATCCTTTTATTAATAAATTTCCTGAAGTGGTCGCATTGGCTCAGGTCGTGAACTGTTTCCCTCTTTGAGGGTTTTAACCACATCAGCAATACTGGTGTATTGATCTGTGATCTGTTTGTGAGAGGTGTCCTTTCATGTTCTATCTGAGGAACTTACCCTATAAATTCCTACCGAGTTTTAATGAAATATTAAGTGGTTTGACAGAGTAATTAATGTTTAGCAGCCCGAGGAGAGAAATTGATGTTTTCAAGTTATGGCTAGTTAACCCAAAAATCGCATTCAAAATCTTCCCACGATTCAAACTCATTTCAAAGAGATCTCAGCCTTAATTGCCCTCTATTTTGTGCGCTGATATATCTCTCTTTCGTTTCAAGCAGCTTCAAACGAGATGTCATTACAAAAGGTAATAAAAAAGAAAAAGCAACAGAGCATTTCAGAGTCTGAGGTTTCAGAAATGTCACCCATATTTGCTGATACAGCTTGTAGTGCCGATGGAGGAGCAACGGCATGGGAAGTCATCTACAACAGACTTGAAGATGAGCGGCCTAAATTTACTATCACCAAGGCAACAACAGACTCAATAAACCCTCGGGAGTTGACGCAGGAGGTTGATCAAAATAAGGTGGTAGTCTTAAAAGTAGACTATTGGTTACTTTATAAAGGATCAAATGCGTTCAAGCGGGTTTTGTATGTGGCTTACTTTATCCCAAGGGTCCCACTTTTCCCCTAAACACGTCGATCCCACGTTGACTTTCATTTTTTAAGAAAGTGCTTCACTCTACGCCGTTGATCTCCTCTCTCCAGATCTAACGGTCATCACTCACCCTGATCACGAACTAGCCTGTTGATTTTCTACCGTCGATCTGTTCGTCTAACCCAACGGTCGCTATGTGATTTCACATGGAATTAAGCACGGGCTTTATCACTTCGGAGGCACGCAAAAAAGTGGTTTTTCTCTCTCCTCTGGTTGCGACGTGTCAAGCGCTCAAGCTAGTCACGCGGACTCGGAATATTATTGCTTACCACTTGAAAGGCATGCGATATACCGCTTCCCACTTTTCCAATACAACCCATGTGCATTAAATCAAACTTTAATAAAGCACTTAATAAATGTTTTAGCGCTTAATTCTAAGATTACCCATTAACACTAAATGATTCTGATTAATGATAAACACATAAATGCTGAGATTTACAATTAAAGCATGAAAACAGAGGAAATACCCGGTTAAGTTTTAGAACGTAGATACATAGATGTAAGTGATATTCTGCACTAGGATTAATACATAGTTGCACACTGAATCAATTTATTCAATATAATAGAAGTTACATAGTCTTGGCCCTCTCGGCTCAATTACAGAAATTTATTTGACCTCTATCTCAATCTCAAAACCCTATCTATCACTCAAACTATCGCTTCTCACTCAATTCTCAATCATCTCAGCTAATCCTTTTTCATTACATTTTCTTCTCTTTTATGAGTCAAATCCTATTCTAACTTCACTAACAACTCTATCTCTATTTTAATCAATCTAACAATCAAATCTCTATTCTTAAGCTCTATTACACACCTATGCTAACAACTTATACCTTAGCCTAAAGTAATACAATTTTATAATTATTACAATAATGAATTAAAGATCATTTTCGGGAGATCCAACCTTCTCTACCAAAACTGACCTTTCACCACTCAGGTCAATGAAATTTAACTCATTTAGCCACAAAATGTGAACAAACAATCACATTGTTGGCTAAGTCCAGATACTCCTATATTAGACTCCTGGGGAAGAAAAGAATCATTCCTCTGATTTTCAGGGTTTACTCCATACTTCTGCAACTCTATTGTTGTCAACCAACTAGCATCCTCCACTAGTTGTCCTTTCCATTTGACTAGATATTGAAAATAAACTTGTCCTCTAGTTCTTTTGGATACTCTTTTCTCCAAAATAGCTTCCACCTCTTTCTTAACTATCTTTGGCATTTGTTCTTCCCAGTTCAAAGTTTGAACTTCATCTTTTGTGGTTTCCTTCTGTAGCTCTATCTCTGTCTCTTTGAATGGATACAAATCTGCAACATTGAAGATAGGTGATGCTCCAATCCCTTCTGGAAATTCAATTTCATAAGCATCAGTTGAAAATTTTCTTACAATTCTACATGGTCCTATCTTTTTCATTTTTAGTTTATTGTAAGTCTTAGCAGGAAATCTTTCTTTCCTCAAATACACCATCACTAAATCTCCCACTGGGAATTATTTCTCTCTTCTTTTCATATCAGCTCTCTGTTTGTATTTTCCACTGCCTTCATGCAATCTGCCTTTGACATCTTCTTGTAGTCTATGCATCTGGTTTGCAAACTCTTCAGCTTTTGCACTTCTTGTCTCCTGCTTACACAAATTTCTGAGCTCATACACACCTCTTGGATTTATCCCAAAAACAATCTAAAATGGAATCATTCGAGTACTTTGGTTTGGAGTGTCATTATTATCAAACTCAGCCTAAGCTAGTGCTAAATCCCACTGCTTAGGATTTTGATACACTAAACTTCTCAATATGTTCCCCAAGCTTCTGTTTACCACTTCGGTTTGTCCATCTGTTTGAGGATGGTATGCTGAACTGAAACTGAGGTTAGCACCTAGTTTCTTCCAAAGAGTTCTCCAGAAATGCCCTACAAACTTTGTATCTCTATCAGACAAAATACTTACAAGCAATCCATGTAATCTTACATTTTCTAAAAAAAAATAGATTAGCAATATGTGTTGCATCACTAGTCTTCTTACATGCAATAAAATGTGCCATCTTGGAAAATCTATCTACCACAACATAAATGGAATCATTCCCTTTTTGAGTTTTAGGTAATCCCAAAACAAAATCCATGTTAACTGCATCCCATGGTCAGTCTGGTATTGGCAATGGCTGGTACAATCTTGTATTCTGACTTCTCCCTTTACCATGTTGACATATCCTACACTTCTCAACAAATCTCTTAATATCAGTCTGCATCTTTGGCCAATAGTAAAAAGCATTTACTTGAGAAAAGGTTTTGTCTTGTCCAAAGTGATTAGATAATCCTCCATTGTGTTTCTCCTTTATTATGTTTTCCCTCATAGAACATTTGGGAATGCACAACTTGTTGCCTTTAAACAATAACCCTCCTTGGATAAGATAATCTAACCACTGACTTCTGTTATGAACTATTGGATTTTGTACTGCTGCATAAATATCTTTGAAATATGCATCATCTTTATACATATCAACCATTTCTCCAAATCCTACAACACCAACTTTTAATTCTTGCACAATGAGATTTACCTTGCTTAAAGCATCAACAACTTTGTTCAACTTACCACTTGTGTGTTTTATCACAAAAGTAAAGCTCTACAAAAACTCTACCCACTTGGCATGTTTCTGGTTCAATTTTGGTTGGTTGTCTATGAACTGTAATGCATGATTGTCAAAATATAATATAAACTCATTTGGTAGCAAATAATGTCTCCATTTTTTTAAGGCTTGTATAATAGCATAAAATTCTTTATCATAGGAAGAATACTTCTTCTTAACTTCATTTAATTTCTCACTAAAGTATGATATTGGTCTCTGTTCCTGGCTCAAAACTGCTCCAATTGCAACTCCATTATCATCTGTTTCAACTTGAAATACTTTTTCAAAATCAGATAAAGCTAAAACTGGTTTCTCTGTGATCTTCCTCTTTAGTAACTTAAAATTCCTGTATGTTGCTTCTGTCCACTTGAATGGTTGATTAGTCTCCTTGATTGTTTCAAGAATTGATGCACAAATCTGACTAAAACCTCTGATAAATTTCCTATAAAAACTTACAAGACCATGAAAACTTCTTACCTCAAATATATTCCTTGGAAGAGGCCAATTCCAAATTGCTTGGACTTTCTCTAGAACCATTTTCAATCCTCCTTTAGAAACTACAAATCCCAAGGAAATTAATTATTCTTTCATGAAACTACATTTCTTCAGATTTATCAGTGGTTTCTCTTTCTGCAGAGTTCTTAAAACCAACTTAAGATGCTCTAGATATTCTTCTTTACTTCTACTAAAAACTAGAATATCATCAAGATAACAATAACAAACTTGCCTGCATATTCCTTCAAGACTTCATTCATCAATCTCATGAATGTGCATTAGTAAGTCCAAAAGGCATCACTAACCACTCATACAACCCACTGTTTGTTTTAAATGCAATCTTCCATTCATCTCCTTCTCTAATTCTTATTTGATGATATCCACTCTTCAGATCTATTTTAGTAAAATACTTTGACCCACTCAAACAATCCATCAAATCATCCATGCATGGTAAGGGAAACCTATACCTGATAGTAATCTTGTTTATGGCTCTGGAATCTGTACACATATGCCATTCACCTCCTTTCTTTGGACTGAGTACTATTGGTAATGCACATGGACTAAGACTTTCTCTGATTAGTCCCTTATCCACCAGTTCTTTCACTTGTCTTCCAACTTCTACATTCTCTTGAGGAGTTAATCTGTATGCTATTTTGTTTGGCAAACTTCCTCCTGGTATTAGGTCAATATGATGACTAATACTCCTGATTGGTGGCAATGCATTTGCCAACTCATCCACACTAATATCAGCAAAATCATTCAACATAGTTTTGATTTCTTCAGGTAAATCATCTAAGTTTGTGGAAGTCAAAATTACCTTAGGTCTCCCTATGATAGCAAAACGTATTCCTTCACCTTTTCCAACCTCTTGTAACAACTCTTTTCTACTCATCAGCATAACATTGTTTCCAAGTGCTCCTTTGTCAGCTTCATCCTTCAATGGCAGTAGTTTATGTTTATTTCCATCCTTCTCCAGAGTATAAGTATTTTTCCTCCCATCATGAATATCTTTCCAATCAAACTACCAAGGTCTTCCCAGCAATACATGGCATAGATCCATTGGCATTACATCACACAATATCACATCTTTATAAGTACCAATCTATATCTCTACCTTGCATTGTTTTGTCACAATAATCTGATGTCCTTTCTGCAATCATGACACTTTGTAAGGAGTAGGGTGTATTGTCTTCACTAATCCTAGCTTGTCCACCATCTCTGTAGAAACAAGTTTATCAGTGCTTCCACTGTCAATTTTCACTTTACAACGTTTACCTTTGGATTTGCATGTAGTTCTAAATAAACTCTTCCTCTGAGCTGGTTCTATAGGCTCTTTCTCCACCTTAATCAATACCCTTTTCAACAACAGGGATTCTCCTACTTCAGGGGATTCTTCCTTGTCTGTAATTTGAGGTTTATCTTCCTTTGCCTCGACCACATTCACATTCCTCTAAATTTTTGTTTTATTATGAGGACAATCACATGATCCATTTCCCCATTCTCCACATGTATAACATCGGATATCTCTTCCTCGACCTCTTCCTCTGGGTGCAAAACCTCCTCTATTAAAATCTCCTCTCTATGGTGGTCTACTACTTGAACTTCCTGATTCACTCTGATGTTGCTGAAACCTTGGTCTGGTAGTTCCTCTACCTCTTACTGAACTTTTCCCTCTATTCCTCTTATTTTGTTTCCTCAACATCTTCTCTTTTGCCATCAAACCTACTTGATAGGCATTTTCAATGGTCTTCAGACTCAGCAAGCTGATCTCATCCTGTATGTCATATATTAAGCCATTGATATATATGGCTACCTTCTACATGTCATCCTTTGCATTTCCTTCTCTAATACTCACTCTATAAAACTCTTTTGTATATTCTTTAATAGACATTCCTTTTTTCCTTAAATTCTCTAACTGTCTGAAAAGATTTAACTGATAATCTTTTGGCATAAATTTAGCTTTCATTTTACTCACCATTTTGTCCCATTGCTTAATATTGGACTTTCCTTTTCTTGTTCTAGATGGATGTTTGCAGTTCATCCCACCAAATAGTTGCATGACCCTTCAATCTAGTAATTGAAAATTTCACCTTATTTTTGTCATCAACCTCCTCATAGTCAAAATATTTGTCCAATAAACTGATCCAATCCATCAGGAATTTCCACCTTTATTTTTCCACCTACTTTAGCCAACATATTGATAACTTTGGTAGTTTCGTTTTCCTCCTCTTCTTCTTCCTCAGAAGATTCTTCTGCAACACTGGCAACTCCTTCATCAGGTGTTCTCCCTTAAGCAGTCTCCATTGTGTCCATCCTTGTACGCAGACTCCAGATCTCCTCCAGCAGAACTGCATTTGCTTCAGGTCTTCCTCGACCTTTGCCAACGCCCCTCCTCGGTGACATGTTTACGGCAGTTAAACTCAATCTCTATGCTCTAATACTAAAATGACGCAGGAGGTTGATCAAAATAAGGTGGTAGTCTTAAAAATAGACTATTTGTTACTTTATAACCAATCATATACGTTCAAGTGGATTCTGTAAGTGGCTTACTTTATCCTGAGGGTCCCACTTTTCCCCTAAACACGTCAATCCCACATTGACTTTCCTTTTTCAAACAAGTGCTTCACTCTACACCGTTGATCTCCTCTCTCCAGATGTAACGGTCGTCACTCACCCCGATCATGAACAAGCCCATTGATTTTATACCGTCTATCTGTTCATCCGATCCAACAGTTGCCGTGTGATTTTGCATGGATTTAAGCACGATCTTTATCACTTCGGAGACACGCGAAAAAAGCAGTTTTTCTCTGTCCTCCGGTTGCGACGTGTCAAGTGCTCAAGCTAATCGTGCAGACTCGGAATATTACCGCTTACCGCTTGAAAGGCACGCGATATACCGCTTCCCGCTTTTCTAATACAACCCATGTGCATTAAATCAAATTTTAATAAAGCGCTTAATAAATGTTTTAGAGCTTAATTCCAAGATTACCCATTAACACTAAATGACTGTGATTAATGATAAACACATAAATGCTAAGATTTACAATTAAAGCGTGAAAACAGAGGAAATACCCGGTTAAGTTTTAGAACGCAGATACACAGATGTAAGCGAGATTCTGCACCAGGATTAACACACAGTTGTACACTAAATCAATTTATTCAATATAATAGAAGTTACAGAGTCTTGGTCCTCTCGGCTCAATTACAGCAATTTATTTGACCTCTGTCTCAATCTAAAAACCCTATCTATCACTCAAACTCTCGCTTCTCGCTCAATTCTCAATCATCTCAGCTAATCCTTTTTCATTACATTTTCTTCTCTTTTATGAGTCAAATCCTATTCTAAATGCACTAACAACTCAATCTCTATTTTAATCAATCTAACAATCAAATCTCTATTCTTAAGTTCTATTACACACCTATGCTAACAACTTATCCCTTAGTCTAAAATAATACAATTTTCTATTTATTACAATAATGAAGTAAAGATCATTTTCGAGAGATCCAACCTTCTCTACCAAAACTAACTTTTCACCACTCAGGTCAATGAAATTTAACTCATTTAACCACAACATGTGAATAAACAATCACATTGTTGGCTAATTCTAGATGCTCTTGCATCAGGAGTTCAATTCAAAGATGTTGTTTCTCTTTTCTTCACAGAATATGAGCAAAAGCCAAGATACTGCCATACATAGATATGGTTAGATGGGTGGTGAAAAATCTCAGTATTGAAGGCAGAAAATTCAAGAACTCAAACATGGAGCTGATCGGATCATTCAAAGCTGAAGATTTGAAACAAATGTAACATCTTCCTGACCCTCGGGATATACATGCAAATCAATCCTGGCCAAGTTCGAAAGCAGAATGAAGAACCCTTTAAGATGATTTAGGGATGGAGTGTCTTAGAAAAAAATTTCAAATATGTTAAGATGGGTATGTACCCCATAGCTTCTTTAGCAAATCCCGATAACTATGCAGCTTCTATGTTATGTAGATTGTATGGATTGTCTAATAATACCAAGTTCTCTATAGATTTGGTACCTTTAATCGATGCTTGTGTCAATTCTTATATAATGAATTGGGACACTATCCTATCTGATAACCTAGCTACTACTATTTCTAAATATCGTCAAAAGAGATCCACCTCCACAGAGAACCTTCCTCCATTTTATATGAGTGCCTATATCATGGACTCTATCTGTTCCTGTACTAAGTTTCCAATCATGGGTTGGAAATGGACTTTGCAAGACCCCTACCGCATTCATCTCAATCACAAACAGATGTGGGAATCCCACTTTACACCCCATTTTTACAATATATGCCATGGTGTTATTTTACCATTACATCAATTGATTTTTGATAAGAAAGCCCCTAGGTTTTCTAAGGAAGCCGCTACAGACTTTCTCGTAGTAGGCAAGTACTTTGCTGAACAATGGTTCACATATATCAGAGTTTACGGCAGTATAACAGACCCACATGTACTCCCTTTGTATGTCTCCAACCAGTTGTTAGCCAAAGAAATAGCTCACCAAACTGTTGGGAAGGGCTTAACCAAGACCTTGAAAGATGGCAAAAAATCATTATGGCCACCCTTTCCGATCTAGTGTGGTTCTTTTTCATTGGCAAACTTCAACCATGCAAACAAATAATTACTAAACCTAGAGAGCCTCAGGCTCCATACTCTGCCAAAGAGGAAATTTGACCTGGAGAAAGTAGCACAAAATGTTACTACTGCACTAAAGGTCAAACCCTTGTTGGAATTTCTAAGTCTAACCTGTTAAAAAACCTTCATGTACTTTCTGATTTATTTCTGCCTACTTGTTCTGATTAATTAACAAGTTATTTACCATGTAAATACTGAAAATAAATACAAGTACATGCTCAACACATTATAGATCATCAACTAAAGGAAAAAAAAACAAGCACACAAGTGACAGCATTGTTTTTGGACCAATGTCCCCGTAAAAACCCAATGCGGGAAAACTGGTAAAGCCATATGAGAGCTTTATTATTATGCAGTTTCTGAACACAATCTGCGTGCCAAAACTGGCTCACCCAATAGAGAATAATCTCGGCAGTATTACCTTTCTACTCGGAAGTAGATATTCTAGCTGAAACCTCAAATAAACACTCTGACAGCTCCCAACTCCAATCTGCCCCACGGAAACCCTAGCATCAGCCTCTAGGGACTGTGTCGACCCTTTCTGGCTGAGTGTCTGCCTAGTGTCACCCTGGCTTGCCCTGTGTGAGCCTATGGAGGCCCTACATCAGCCCTTAGAGCCTCTGTGTCACCCACGTTGGCTCTCTGAGGCGCTACGCAGCTCCTGGCTACCTCTGCGTGAGCCCTAGCTAGCTCTACATGAACCTCTGCCTGGCTCTGCGTCCCTCTCTCCCGCCTTCTACGCTGATCCTCCTAGTACCATATCTACCTTTCTGCTTCTGTATTCACTGCCCCTCAACTACAATCTCTAACACTCTTTCAACTTCCTCAGCAAACCCTGCTCCAGAAAATCGAAATCTTGATCAACTCAGTGTGTTCTCCAACTGACCTTCAAGCCTCCTCATATACTTTTCTCGTTGACAATTCAACGGTCAAGATTAAGTCCCTAATCAATAGCTAAGATTAGATCTAGCTTGATCCATGACTTTTGGACCCTTCTAACATAGTTTTATATTAATTCACATTGATATTTTATTTTCCCTAAGTTTAGACTTAAGGACTCCATTAAAAATATTAATTATTTTAATATCTCTCAAACTATTTAGAATCTACCCAAACCATTTCTGGGTATTTGAGATCTCATGTGCTTTAGCCTCTCCACCAATTTTTGTGGCTAGATAACATCCGATGCTACTCCAAATCAACACTCCCTCTTAGCGAGGATTGTGCTCTAGTAATACTCCTCACTAAGCATCACCCTAATCATCTGGCATCGGTCCCTGTTCTGATGCTAGGCCTATTGCCCAACATCCTCTGCACTATTGCATCATGTACTACTACCCATGGCCCTGCCACTGCCACTTCTGCATCTGTACGATATCTCCCTCTGCATCCGTGTTGCTGCCCTTGGCCCTGCCACTACCACTGTTGCATCTGCACTGCAACCCCTCTCATCATGCTGCATCGTGTTGCCCATAGCACTGCCACTGCTAACTACTACACTGCAACTCAGTTACTAAGAAATAAGTAACCGATCTCCCAAATTTGACATCTCCTTCGAGCTAGAAACACTCCCGATGTTGAAGCTCCCTCTGTCATTGACGAGTGCTCCCTCTTTGACCTTTGTGCTACTACAACAACCATGTGCATTTCGCACTATTGCCTCACGTTGTCCTGGGACTCCTGCACTAGAGCTCCCTCTTTCGCTCCATCCGCATCCATCTCTACCAACATCTGTCAGTCCTGCTACTCCTCTTCAGTGCTCCCATAGCAAGGTATAATCCAAGAGGTTGGGTACCTCAAGGATCCTGGCCCTCATCTCCTGTAGTCCATCTGACTATAGCTCGATGTCTCCCCACTTACGCTCAAGTGGCATGTGAGCACTTATGGCACAGTCATCATCTGTCTCCACTTCCTTCTCTTCCCTTGTTGGCACTACCTTGGTCTTGGAAGCCTCTCCTTTGCTCTTCTTCCTCAGACATTGGCTCGCATAGTGACCCAGTTCCCCACAGTTGAAGCATTTCACCTTGGAGAGGTCCTTCTTCTTTCATTTCTCCTGCTTTCCCTTAGATACTAGGGAAGCATCCTCCTCCTCCTCCTTATTGATTCTGATCCCCTTGTCACTGCTTCCCACCTTGCTTAGCCTTCTGTTCTCTTATTGGCGAAGAGCCGCCCACATTTCCTCCCAATCTGGAAGGGTCTCCCTACCCAGTATGCTTGGGACAAACACCTCCCACTCTTCTGAGACTACGTTCAGGGTTATTCTCATCATCAATTCTTGATCCAGCGTGGCCCCTATGGAAGTTAGCTAATCTCGGATCTCCTTCAATCGACCGAGGAAGGTGTCGATCTATCCTCCCTTCCACATCTAGTATGTTTGTAGCTGATTTTCTAGTAGCATCTTCCTCTGCATGGAAGTATGCTGATACAACTTCTTTAGGGCCTCCCATATCTCATTTTTCGCATTCTTCTCGGCAATGTGTGGTACTACATGGTCCTTGACCCCGTCAAGGATGATTCTCTTGGCCCTCGCCATTGCATCCTCGTATTTATCGTTATCAGCTGGGTCAACTGGGACTGCTATTGTCCTCAAGGTGAATTGCTTGAGACGGTTCCTGTCTAGAACGGATAAGATTCTCGCCTTCCAGACTACGAAGTTTGAGGCTTCATCCAGTCTGTCCTCGTCTATTACCCCGTTCATTGCCATTTTGTTGCTCCTCTACTTCCCTTATAGAAGTTCTTGGTGTGAATCCCTCTGAGCCTCAATTTCCCTCCTGGAAATCCCTCTATCAACATCAAGTTTCCCCACTCTACTCATTTGTGAAATTGCACCATTGATCTAGATTCCTTGGCTGGAAATCTACCTTGGCAGCAACTCCCTTCTCCTTGGTCTTTCCCTATTAGGTATTGTTCTGATTATAGTACCCCACCAGCTTCCCTCTGCAACTTATTCACAACCTCCTAAGCCCCAACAAACTAAAGGTTAGAGCTTCTAGGCTCTACGCAATCCTGGCACCAGCAAAATTCGCACCTCCTGGCCACAGGCGTCAATCCTTCCTGACTAAGAAAGATGACCGGGCACTGCGTAGGTTGGTTTTGCTCCCCTCTACCACTACGTTGATCCTCTTCCCAGCTCAAACTTGATGACGTAGGCGCTGCATCACCCCTTCCTTGTTTCTTCTCTGCTAGGAACAACTTTTGTCACTCAGGACAGTTGTTTTCTATTCAGTTCTCTTGTGATCTGCAACCACGCTCTGATACCATATTGGAATTTCTAAGTCTAACCATTTAGAAACCCTCCATGTACTTTCTGATTTATGTCTACCTACTTGTTCTAATTAATTAACAAGTTATTTACCATGTAAATACTAAAAATAAATACAAGTACATGCTCAACACATTACAGATCATGAATTGAAGGAAACAAAAACAAGCACACAAGTGACACTGTTCTTTTTGGACCAATGTCCTTGGAAAAACCCAATGCGAGAAAATCGATGTAGCTATCTGAGGGATTTATTATTATGTAGTTTTTTAATACAATCTGGGTGCCAAAACTGGCTCACCCAAAAGAGAATAATCTCGGTAGTAGTACCTTTCTACTTGGAAGCAGATATTCCAGCTGAAACCCTGGATAAACACTCTGACAGCTCCCAGCTCTAATATGCCCCACGAAAACCCCAACGTCTACCCAACGTCACCCTGGCTTGCCCTGCATCAGCCCTTAGAGCCTCTGTGTCACCCACGCTGGTTCTTTGAGGCACTGCGCAGCTCCTGGATGCCTCGCGTGAGCTCTGGCTGGCTCTGCGTGAACCTCTGGCTGGCTCTACGTCCCTCTCTCCTAGCTTATGCGCTGACCCTCCTAGTACTATATCTGCCTCTCTACTTCCGTATTCACTACCCCTCAGCTGCAATCTTTGATCACTCTTTCGACTTCCTCAGCAGACCTTGCCCCGGAAAATCGAAATCTTGATCAAATCAGTTTGTTCTCCAAGTGACCTTCAAGCCTCCTCTTATACTTTTCTCGTTGATAATTCAACGGCCGAGATGGACCCTTCTAACAGTTTTATATTAATTTACATTAATATTTTATTTTCCCTAAGTTTAGATTTAGGGACTCCATTATAAATACTAATTATTTTAATATCTATCAAATTGTTTAGAATCTTCCCAAACCATTTATGGGTATTTGACATCTCGTGTGATTTAGCCTCTCCACCAATTTTCGTGGCTAGAACACATCCGATGCCACCCAAAATCAACATCCCTCTGTCCATGAAGCTCATGAATTCAAATATCTTTTGCAATCAGCTTAATCATTCAAACAAGCATTCGATTGGGTGAAGATGAATTTGAATCCTAATGACTTTGAAAGGTTTCGGGATCATAAATCAGAGGCTCAAAACAATCCCATTTCATTTGTTAAGAACTGATGACAAACCTACTCCCAGTGTAACTATTAACAGCAAAGGAACAAATTCTCGTATAGAATCTCGGGTGAATACATCCCAGGATATAGAGAAGACACGGGAAACATAGACTACAATGGAATCCAACAAAAGGTCAACTGAAAAATAGGTCATAAGTGACCTAACTAAGGATACCGGTCCTGAAGTCAAAAGCAGCGATTTGGAACATGAATGGGACTACTTTAATAAAAAGCTCTAAGATACTCCTAAGACAACATGTTTCCAAGAAACCACAGAATATCATACTCCATAGCAAACTCAGAAAGTTTTAGAGTTTGAGCCAATGAATGAGCAAGGGACAAGTTCGCAGAATACATAAATCATTCCTACATTTCCGACATCTGAGATTATCCTAAAGGTTACAAAAGTACCTCCTTTAGAGTATTCTAAGACAGAGGAAAAGAAGGAGAGTGGAAACAACTGAAATCCAACCAAGGAATGAACCAATGGATATAGTATGGAGGGATATCCCTTCAAATCCAACTGAAAATTTAACTAGGCTATCACAATTTACAGGGGCATATGCTACTGCCACCATGGATAAAGCCACTAAAGTATCTATTTTGTTAAGGGAAAGGGAAGAAAGGATAGCACATCTCGAGCAATAGTCGGAAATCGAGAAAACAAATGTGAACAAGCAAGTCGCTGAAAAAATAGTCCAATTGTAGCAGAGTATGGAAGTACTAAAGGCAAACCACAAAGTAGACACCTCTACAAAGAACATGCAAATCCAAGAGTTGCAAGAGGCTATGGAAAAATATAAATATGTCCCTACTATTGATGAATTCATTAAAGAGGCATTGGAGCCAAACTCCATTCTGTCAAAATAACAAGATCTATTCTGCCAGAGAATGTCCCATATCACCCCTTATCTGCTTACCAGTGATCAATTAACAGATAAGGCAATTGATGAGAGAACTGAGTTTAATGACTTAAATACTAAGACCTCTGACTACATTGAATGGCAAGAATCTAAAGAAGGAAGAAGCGCCAGTCTGCCAGAAATAGAAGAAACACACAAAGACATATTATTTACATATTGGGATGCGCAAATCAAGCAGACATAATTAGTAGTAGCAAGAGTAGCAGGAGTGGCAAAAAATATAATAAAAGCAGTTAATCACACTTTGCACACCACCATCTTGATAAAAGAAGGTAACCCAAAGTCACTGCCAGATTTCAAAGACTTGGATAAAAACTGGAAGGCAAAGATGAAAATCCAAAGGGAGGGGATCACAAAATTATCAAACACTGACTGAGAAGCATATTGGCAATTCCTTGTCAAACCTCACAGCCAAATTATGATGCTAAATTGTTCACTTAATTCAACACAAAGGATGTTGCCACCTCTTACAAATGCCATCTTCGCAGGACAGGTCATAACACAATTCGGGGCACCTCCTCAAGTAAAACCAATGTTCGATATATGCGATCTCAAGGAAAAGATGGCAGGCAGCAAGACATCTTCATAACCTCTGGTCATCAAATCACTTTTATTTTTAGAGTTAGTTGCTAGTTAAGAGGAAGGTTGTTTGAAACCTGCTCAGATATTTTGTATAATATATTTTTTAACTTTAGTTCAATAGTATTTATACTTTTCTCATGCATTTAGAGAAGGTTCCATAATTTTATCAAAAACATTTGCAAAGAATGCACTTCTGTAAGTTTTTGAATGCCTTAATTAAATTATGGAACATGGTCATTACTTTTGAACATCAAACTACTTTCCTTTGTTGATGCACTGTTGTATGCTTGGAGAATAATTTCATCTGAATAGAGGAGTTGATCTATGTCACTAGTCAAATGAGCAGAACTTCACACATATGGTACTTTTATCTTGTATTATTATTTATGTTTTGCTAAATTAGTTATAACATGTCGTTTTCATGAATTATATATGGAGTATGTTTTTTTTGTTATGTGTTAATTGCACTACTATATGATGCTAAGCTGAAAGTATTTATTTTCATATATGATCATTAAATATATGCGATATAGTTTATACATTTATTTGACTAACTATTTAGTCAAAGAAATTATCTTTACATGTTATTATCTCTGTTTAATACGTGAATGATCTTTATTATCACAAACTAAACAAATATCTTTTTAGATCGCATATCGCACATAATAGCTCGGTTTTATATTAGATTAAGTTAGCTAGATATTTGCATGTTAAATTAGGTCATTTAGTTATCATTATTCTTATTGCAATCGCTTGAAAACCACCCATTCTCATTTTCAAACCCATTCTGGGAAACTAGTCCCATCATCCCCAGTCGGAACCACTACATCAAACAGAAAAGGAGTTGTCTTCAAGGTCCGGACCGGGCGGTTATCTGCCATGTTGGAGCAGTAGAATTTTGAGGCTTCAACATTTTGGCACTACAAGGAGGGCCATCCGACTATGAATGGCATATAAATGTAAAGATCAATTAAAAAACGTTCATAAGAGTCAAAACCCCTCCACAACTTCTAATTCTTCTAGATCTCGTTCAAAATCTCCGATCAAAAATTTGAAGTTGTAGAAACCTCTCCCTCGTCTCCTGAAGTTTTAGGACAACCACCTTCATTAGATTACACTCCTGAGTCTCCCGAAGTTCACTCCTTAATACATAAATTGGAACAAATATCCATTTCTACGGAGAAAACTGAAAACCCCGAAGTTCTGAAGAAAGTGTCACTGCTCTATTATGAGATACTAGTGTATTAACTCGACTACAGAGTGAAAAGCTTAGAGTAACCCCTTTTGAATTTCCCATTCATTCATGACGTAAGAAAGCTGCAACATCAAAATCTCAATCAGGTATCAGCAAGATCACATCACCTTTCCCCCAATTTACTTCCCCATTCACTTCCACTCAATCCGTCTCTTCTCAACAATCCATTTTTTCAACTTAGACAATTAATGTTGCTACCAGTAGTACTAGTCCAATAGTAATTTCTTACCATCACCATCTACTTCTGGATTTTCTTCCTCATCTTCGCAATCTTCAACAAAAGTTATGGCCAATCAACTTGCTCAACCTTGGGCAAACCCTGGTGCTGTACTGGTTGCTAATCCAAATGCTCTCCCAACAAACCCATAAAAATGGTTACCTAAGTATAATCCTGATGATGGTCTTCCTGCAGAAGAACATCTAAATAACTTTATGTTAGCCATGAATCTTCACGTTCTCTTCAGCATTTCTTTCTTCTTCCAACTGATGTCTTAGATTGAGAATCTCCTTTCCTTTTTCTTCATTCACATCCTGCAGCATTTGACGAACTCTGGAGACACATTCCAGCTGTGCTTTTAAACTGATAGCTTCATTTTCCTGTTTTTCAATACCTTGGAGTAGATCTTTATTCTGCTTCTTGGCTTCTTCAAGTTCTTCCTTTAGTGTGAGAGTCGTAGCTTCAAGACTTTCATAATCACTAGATCTATCTCTGAGATTCTTGATTGTTGTGTTCTTTTCATTGACCTCTTTTCTTAGAGATGTGACTTCATCATGCAACTTTTGATTTTTGTCCTTGAAAAACTTCCTTATCTTGCTTTCTTCCTCTTGTTGGTCTTTTAGCAACTTTAGATATTTGGCCTTGAATAACTCTAGATTGGCTTTCAGTTTGGTAGCTTCTTCTTTGGAGTCATATTCCCTTTTGTTCAATAGATCTTGTTGATCTCTAATCTTGTCTGTCAGCCTTTTAAATTCTGCCTCTATTTGACATCTTTCTTGTTCACCCATAAGAGCAAGTTCAGTTGTTTCGCTATCACTTTCATCTCTTCCATATGGAAATATAGCTGGAACATCAGAGGATAGAAAATTCATACCTGATACTTCATCTGATTCTGATTCTGAATCTGAAGAGCTTCTTATGCCTAATCCCCAATCGATTCTCCCACTGTCATAGTTCTTCTGAGATGTCTTCTTCTTCTTCGGTGCTTTCTTCTTGAGCTTCTTTCCAATTGTTCCACGGATCTCCTTCAAGCGATCAAGCTTCTACAAAATGACCTGCTCTGATACCAATTGTTGGAAATAATACTAAGAGTGGGGGGGGGGGGGGGGGG
>APFE030595429.1:0-51845 GCA_000404065.3 Pinus taeda | reverse complement strand
GGACAATGCATCTTAGTGTGTGCTCTCTGCTCTATGTTGAAAGAATTTCACTTCTCTTTCCTTAGTAGCTAGGATTTTCATTGCAAAAAGAAAATAAACGATTATTTATCATCTTAGATTGCATATTTAGGAATTATATATATACATCACATGGTGAACCTAAAAGGCAAACTTCTTAAGAAAGATCAACTGTAAAATAAATTTCAATGAACATAAAAACGCTTTGGAACCTAATGCACAACATTTAGAAGTCTAGGCTAGAGACGTATTCCAGCGTCGTAAAACCTGGTAACTATCGCTTTCATTGTAGGTTGGGTGATTCCTCCTCTTTTAGATGACAAGTGCTAGTACGTAATTATGCTCCCACGTACCATCAAGTATATATTGGGAGATCACAATAGGCTATATCCTTTATCCTTAGGAAGCTATGTCTTCCACCCTATCAATCACAATTCACTGAACACAGCATTCGAGAAGATTGATTTCCGTACCGTAAAAAGTATTCTACAGTTTTAAGATTGGTTTGGTAATCCCTTTGTCTAGATTTCTAGAGTAGTCACTTTCGTTTCTTTTCAGACTCCTTAAAATAAAAGGTCCATCTGAGCACTTGTCACTTCAAGCTCATTAAAAATCAAAGGCAACTAGAGTCATCTTTAGTTATTTCTTGACTCTTAGAAATTGAAAAAGCAAGTTATGTCAACGCGTCATAAAAATTATTTTAATTGGAATAACATCATTGTTCCCTCATTGGTCTTAGGTTGAGAAAATGGAGTACACCAACCAAGGATTTCCCCTTGGGGAGAATCCTAGTCCCTTCTCCTCTTGGGGAGATGTTGGTGCACCTCATATGGCCACATTGTCCCTTCCAGGACTAACAATTGACCTACCAGTATGGCTTTTCTCAACCTTTGTGATTCAAAGCACCGTGATTCCCGAGCAATCAAATCAGCAACCGGATGATACTAGAGTTACCCCCCAACCTTCTACTTCATTTGTTTCTCCCTCTCCTTCTTCCTCTTCACTTGGTGAAGCTAGTAAAACTAAGAACCAAGTAACTGAGAAGAAGAAGAGGAAGCCAATGGCAAAAGGGGGCAACCATGCATTGTCTGGCAAAAATTCACACACTGCATTGTCCAAACCTAAATCTCCATGTATCATTTGCAAGGGAGACCACTATCATCGAAATTGTCCTTACATCCCATAGATCTTAAGGGACTGGTCTCCCTGCTTGCACAAGCCGGTGTCCTCAACCTCTAATGTTCATGTTGAAAGTACATCGTCAACTAGTGAAAACGAAGTCAATGGACAAAAGAAATATCTAAAATTCCTTGTAGATTGTGTGAAGGCGGTCATGCTATCCACCATTGTCCCTTCCTAGACAAAGCTAAAAGAGTCTTGGATAACCATCCTGCTTCACCGCTACGACTTCCTCCTAGATATGAGAAACTCTTGCTGAGTCCATCACTAGTTGAAAATCTGACTAACACACCTTTGTGGTCGGTCAAAGCATCTATCATTGAAGATAAACCCTCTTAGTCTGGACAAGATCAAAGTCAACAGGTCGAGATGGTAGTCGACCCAGTCTTGTCTTCAGAAGGTCTACCTTAAGATGATACAGTCACCAAAGAGAATGAGAATGACACCATTCAAATTCATTTTGTCAACACAGAATACGATGAAAATGGGGGCAATCTACCCATTCCTTTACCGTGGGAAGGAAGTTCGTTAGAGATTTACCTAACCATTTATTCGGTCCCTCCTCTAAGCAACCTAGTCATTTGTTCGATTAGAATCTATCAAGGAGACCCCGTCTACCATCTAATGTACCATTCTGAATCATAGTGCAAGCTTATAGAATGGTCATGGTTGGTACTATCATAGATGAAGGGGCTTCTATGAGTATCCTTTCCTCAACTTCTTGAAAAGAGCTTGGTTCGCCATCACTTTTTCCTGAGATTCGAAATCTGACAGGCTTCAACAAAGGAACTAGTCGACCATTAGGGATCCTTCCGAGTTTACCTATAACTTTGAGAAGGAAACCCATCTACCTGAATGTAATGGTAGTCCAAGGACCTTTACATTGCAATCTATTCCTTGGGTGTGACTATATTTATAGGATGGGAGCTATTGTTTCCTCACTCTTTCAAGTGATGTGTTTTCCGCATGAAGGTAGAGTGGTCCAGCTCGTAGACCAGCTTTCATTCCCCAATTCACACATAGCTAATAGTCAAGTGCCATCCCTAACAGGTCCTTTTGCACTAGGATTGTCTCATCAATCTCTAGTCAATCCACCTGATGAATGCGAGTGATTCGATGAATGTGACTAAACCTAGCGGGCATGCACCTTAGTCTGCTTTGGCAGGAAAACTTTAGGTATAGGGTAGGTTTTTGTAGAGGATATATGACTAGTCTGACACACCCATCTGTTTAGGAAAATGGGATTAGACTGGGATGAGATTCCCTCGTCAAGGTTAGGTGATTGGAACTTGAATCACCTTCGTCCATTTCGATGGACAAAGCCCAGGAATTGCTTCTGTCTACTATGCAGGTAGAACCATCTTGCTATGCAAGAACTTCTGTATGGTAACCTGGAAACTGTACTTCGCTATACCTGGGGGCATGCAAACCTTTTTGCATGCAAGTGAAAAGCAACCATTTATTTTCTTAGTTTGTAGGTTCTTAACCCTTTAAACTCGTAGGTTGGTCATTCCTAGCTTGCATAAAGAAAGGCTCCTGAGAAAAATTTCGACTGGGGCAAGCTCCCTAAAAAATGAACCTATCGATGAGACATCCTTATTATACGACTGGCACGAACATTTTTAAACGAAGTTCAAGCTCATTAAAAAATAAACCTAACGATGAGCAAATGTTCCCCTAGAGTTTAAGCTTAATAAAAAATGAACCCATCCTTCGGTAAATAACCATTGTGATCGCATAATCATCAGCTTTTGAGCCTTGGTCGTGTTCTTGCCATCACCTCCACTCTGTCTAGGCGATCATACACCTCCATTTGACTGTTTACCCCTTTTGAGGAACAGCTACGTTGAGTGATCCTATTGACCATCTTCTTTGCACTATCATGATTGAAAAGTTCCAAACCTTACCTGGAACCAGGTGCTATCCGAAAACATCACTCATTCCTCAAAAAACGAGCCTTCTGTAAGCTCTTTTCATCTGACTCATAAAATATGAAAATATTGCTGAGCAATTTACCTCTCCAACTCGTTAAAGTGATTGGAAGTGTCATCCCCCTCTAGATGTTAATCTTTTTGGACCTGAGGGATCATTACACAAAAAGATCGAGCGCTTGTCTTGTTCGGCTTGTTAAAACTATCGAAAAGCCATCCCTTTCATATTATTTTATACTTTTTCAAACTTAAGGGATTATACTACGAAAAAGGATTACTGGAGTTTCCTTTTTGTCTCTTTTTAGAATCTCTAAGATTGAAAAGGATCGAGTTATCTTTGTCATTAAACTTGTTAAAACAATAGCGACAAACTTGTCCATGCAGACAAGAGTGAGTTTCACTGTCGCTAGGCTTGTTAAAACATAGCGACGGGTTTGCCCAAAGGGAAAATTATAGAACAAGCATATGTTATCCTCCTCAAGCTTGACAAAAATAAAGAGGTACTAGTCAGTAATGACTGGGGAAAAAATTGGGAAGAAAACTTCAAGAAACTTTATTCGTAGCAAGTCGCTCTTGAACATGACACTTTCACTCCATCACTAGGATTGAGTCAGGTTGGGTTATTCCGTTCACTGATCATATCACCATTGGTCCTCCGTACCATCCATTTTTGGGGTTAACACTACCAATCCATCTCAGTGTCACCGGTATGTTCAAGAGAAGTCGCTCAGAGAATTCACCAACCCAGCTTACATCTCATCCACTACAATACCTTCGCGCTTCATTCTTTCATGACTGCCACCCTGAACCTTGTATCATCAGATCATTTTCACCTCCACAAAATAATTTGCTCCATTTTGTGTCGTAGATGTGGGATTCATTAAGGCCCTCCTACGATGAGTCACTTCTTGTTGACATCAGCTCATTATCCAAGAAGTTGACTTAGTAACAACCCTTTCAGTACTTTGAAGCTTGCATGCCTCAATGGCAAGTTTCTCACTTCCGGCAACAGGTTTACATCAATGGCCTTTGACCGGAGAATTTTACGTGGTGTTTGACATTGACTCATGTATTTGCACCATGTGAATTGTATTGCCATTCCTTGACAGTCATCATCATTATCGGTGATTCCTCTCACGCCTGTTAACAGCTTACATCATTGGCTAGTAATTAGGTGATGTCTTTCCATGTTCGACATCCGAACATCCTTTCACATGGATCGACTTGTACTTTGGGCAAAGATTGAATGAGTTTGAAGACCCAAGATCTATTTTCATCCATCCAGGCTGCGATATATTCAAGAAAATAAAGACATCAAATGTACATCATAGCTGCACAAATAATCATCCAAGCCAAAGGATGATGGCTCTACTGGAATCATTAGTCTGTCACACAGATGGTTGTCTGTCATATGTACATGAAAATGAGTTTATAAAGCTAAGCATGGGAATGCCCGCCTCAGATAGATCATGAAAATATTATGAAGATAATGTATTGTATTGTATCTTATTAGAGGTCACCTTCCAGTTCGAAAAACCTTGAATCCTCATGATAAAGCATTTCACCTGACATCAGAAGATTTACGACCTCATGCTTTAGGGGGCAACTGTTATAGACATATTTGGGCACTACAACCCCAATCACATATGTCCATAAACCAAGGGCTTCTAAGCCCCTAAAAGTGTTGTTTCATACCATAAAAGAACAAGGTCAGCTGATTACATCATTTCCCAGAAGTTCTCCCTAAAAAATTACTCAAAACTGGTCAAAACGGGACCATATAGACTGCTCAGTGCTAAGGGTGTGATGCATATCACTTACTACATGTAGAAGGTGTGATGCATACTAAAAATCCCTTTTGTAGTGTGTCATGAGCGAGAGCAGACAAATGGAAGAGGCAATTGGCTAGGTGGAAACCCAGAGAATCTTCTATAAACTACTCAGTTGACACTTGCCTCTCTAAATTCACCGAGGGATGAGTAAGAGCTCATGAAATCTCCAAGTGGAACCAAGAACTATCAGAGAAATGACACTAATAAAAAACCCAGAAGCTAACTCACCCACTTGCAAGCATCTATATATGGATCCCTCATCGTAGAGATCCAGAGGCTAGAATTTTGTATCTTGTAAGGAAGTGTTGTTGGTTTCTCTGTGGAACATCATAGTGTTGGGTGATCTAGCTTTTCATGAGGTGAAGAGGGCTTTCATGCTGGGAGGATGATGTTGGGTCAGATCAATGGGTTGTAATCCTCTCTTCTACTACTTCTATCAATAAAGCTATTTGAGTTTTCCTCCATATTCTTGTATATCTCTGAATCTTGTATTGATATATGCATTTGTGTGGTTAATATATATCTGATCCTATATTTTTTATGGTTATAGATCTTTATGCTTTGATGGTATCATGCTGCTTTGACTCTACAGGTGTTCTTTTAAGCGGGACAGGTAAGGAAGGAGTGGCAAAGATCTGTCAAAGGGGAGAGGAAACAAGCAAGGAGCCAAGCGAAAGACTGAGTTTGGTAACCTTTTGCTTCTCTCTCATCTATTTCTCAAAAAAGAAAACACAAGTGACTTTAGTTTGTTTGTTTCTAAGATAGCTACCTGTCTTAGTGGGACTAGTAGCTCTGAATGGACACTAGCTTTCCCGATAACAAGCATAACAAAGGAGAATTATGATTTTTGTAGCCATTCATACATAATGTCATAGGAAACTCCATTTTGAGTTCCCCTTTGTTTGTATTCACATATCATAACTGAAAGAAAGAGAGTAGACCATAATTCCAACCATCTAGATAGGTTTCCTCTCATAATAAGTTTTCAAGATACAACTTATGTGGATGATTTGGTCTTCTACTCTCTTCTTTCATTTCTTATTTTAGTTATTTCATAAATTCAAGAAATAAGCTAGTAATAATTGATTTCGGATCTAAGGAAATAAAGTGCATGATCTAAGATTTCATCATTTCATAGTATTTTTTTAGATGAACTATTTCAGTGGAACATTCATAGTAGTTTGCAGATCATATTGGTATGAAAGCAATTTTCTTTGGGTTATTTGAGGAATGTTGTGGGATCTAGGATTTTTCTTAAGAAGGAAGTTATAGATCCTTAAATAGGGGAATGAGTCCATTCATAAGAATCCTTGGTTGTAATTGAAGGTATATTTTTGAGCCTGGAAGAGAGTATCTTCCACAATATGGCTCTCCTCATGGTGACAATAGAAAGTAAAGTTCATACATTTTAAGGAAGTTGATGGCTCTAAACCATAAATTGGATGTAATGAGAAACTAGGAGATAATGAATACCCAAAAAAGGAGTTAAAATAAAAAAATATCTCAAGAAAGATCAACCAAGTTCCATTTCCATCACCCCTTCACAATGTATGTTCAAAATAGAAGCAAAATTAGACATCAAGCACCAGTAAATGGAGATCTATGTTATTAATTTGAATCATTGGTTGTAATAGTTATAATTATATCTTAATGTTCATAAAAAATATGGAGAGTAGAAGATTTCTTTTGTTTCAATAAATCTATAGGTCTATGTTAGGCCCCTATACTACTACTGTAACCCCTTATTGTTATTAGTACAACCCACTTATTATATTGATGTACCCATGTAGTGCCCATACTATTACTATTGTGCCCCATAGAAGCCCACTATTGTTATTATTGTGCCCTTACATTATTATTGTTATGTTGGCTCTGATTATGTTATGACCCCTTAGACTCCTATATATAGAAGGGAGATCTTTTCATTTGTAGCATCCAAGAATTTTTCATTTATGTAATGTAAAGGAGGTTTCCCCCTTGAAGAGGCTAAATTCTAAGGCGTTGATCTATCTTTTCTATATTTTCTTGAGCTGGTTCCATAACATTTGGTATCAGAGCTTTGGATTCTGGGGTTTCGCTGCTCCAAATAGGTCATCGTGGAATTTTCGTTATAACTTTTTTTCTGAGATGTTTCAGAAGTTGCAAAAACAACCCATTTGAAACGACATCATGTGGCAGCGTGGGTCCAAATTTCCGAGATTTTCATGCTATGTTTGCGGAGATATGATCTGAGGAATTTGGTCTTTTTGCAGACTCCTGAATTACATTCCAAACAGGTGACCTGGGGAAAATTGTCATAATTTTCTCTTTGAGCATCAGATTGAAATTTCGTAAGAAGGTACAGAAAGCAAACGGATTGTAGTTTCTTGTATATATTATTCAAAGCTAAAGGTTGAAATAGTGACTCGTGGCACGTCATACAAGTTCGCTCTACTGAACTAGTCTATAATCAAGTCATTGTGGGAGATTTTGTATAACTCTTCCTTGGAGAATCCAATTTGGATTAGACTGGTGCAATTGGAAATAGAACATAGAGGGCTACTACAGATCATAATTTCATAACTTAAAGATCCAAAACTACAGAGCTACAGTCATTTCAAGATCGAGCTCCTAAAATCAAGAAAAAGAAAGATGAGGAAGTTTGATGGCAAGGATCCGGTAAATTGGATACTTCATATCGAGCAATATTTTGATCTACATGGTGTACTACTATTACAAAGGGTATGTATTGCATCTTCATATTTAGAACCAGATCAATTTTTATTGTATGAAGGGCTTTGTTCTCCTAAACAACTTGTTACGTGGTCAATTTTCACGGAGGAAATGATAGCACATTATGAGGATACAAAGAGCAACA
Source organism: Pinus taeda (assembly GCA_000404065.3). Lineage (NCBI taxonomy): Eukaryota > Viridiplantae > Streptophyta > Pinopsida > Pinales > Pinaceae > Pinus > Pinus taeda. The sequence goes on along the minus strand of APFE030595429.1, from coordinate 44,028 downwards.
CCTTCTTTAGAGCAACACCACAACAATTGGAAAGAGTAAAAGAGCTTTGTGACATATTGGAAAGCAAAATTACAGAAACCAGAAAGCATACCCCTCACAACTATAAAGATAGAAGTGTTGTTTCTCCTAGACTTCCACAACCTACAAGGGTTACACCACAACAATTGGAAGAAAAAAGAGAAAAAGGGCTTTGTTACAATTGTGATAGAAAATGCACTAAAGGTCATAAGTGTGCTGAGAAGAAATTATTTTACATAGAGTATGAAGAGGAGGAAGAAAAGGATCAAGAAACATCAAAAGAAGAAGATATACGCTAGGACCCAACCCAGAGAAAGAAGAAATGAATCAGACCATATCTTGTAAAGCATTGGCAAGAATTACCACTCCTCAAACTCTCAAGATAGAAGGACATATCAGGAAGAAAAAGGTGCAAGAAGTGAAAGATTGTTGGCATTATGATACATATGTTGTACTTGATGGCAACCCACTCATCTCAGATGATAAATTATAGTGCAGCAAAGTTCACGCACTTTCATGAAGATAAAATTTTATTTCATGTAGAGAAAAGTTCACGGAATTTTATGCAAAAAAAAGTTTCTTTCATATGGAGAAAAGTTCACGGACTTTTATGCAGAGAAAATTTTATTTCATGTCGAGAAAATTTCACGGAATTTTATGTAGAGAAAAGTTTATTTCATGTAGAGAAAAGTTCACGGAATTTTATGCAGAGAAAATTTTATTTCATGTAGAGAAAAGTTCACGGACTTTTATGCAGAGAAAAGTTTATTTCATGTGGAGAACATTTCACGGAATTTTATGCAAAGAAAATTTTATTTCATGTAGAGAAAAGTTCACAGACTTTTATGCAGATAAAATTTTATTTCAAGTGGAGAAAAGTTCACGGAATTTTATGCAGAGAAACGTTTATTTCATGTAGAGAAATGTTCACGGACTTTTATGCAGAGAAAAGTTTATTTCATGTGGAGAAAATCTCACGCACTTTCATGCTTGGTTCAGGGTATTAGTCCGACAGTTTTTTATCCTATGGTTTTGGTCTGTGGTATTGCATCCAAAAGTGTTGATCTCACGCACTTTCATGGTTGGTTCAAGGTATTAGTCCGACAGTTTTTGATCCTATGGTTTTGGTCTGTGGTATTGCATCCAAAAGTGTTGATCCCAAGTATTGGGTTCATGGTATTATGTTATTATGGTTTTGGACCATGGTATTGTGAAAGGCCTAATACTATAAAAGAGGAAGGAGATCATTTGGAAAAGCATCATCTGAATTATTGAATATCTGATAAAGTGCTAGATCTGGAATACTGTGATTGGGTTATGGTGCAGATCTGGATCTGAGCTAAAGAGGGATCTCACCGGTTGATGGAGAACAAGATCTAAGGATAGATTGGGATCAAATGGTTTGAAATGAACTATCTCTATATATTTGATTATGCTTATTCTATATCTGTATACTGACGCTTGTAATGATTTGATCTGGGTATAACTTAAGTTTGAAATCGTTGCAAGTCATGTTTGAATATTTATAGATCTGTACGTGGGTTGGCTTTGGTGTAAGCGCGTATGTATGCAGGTTTGGTTCATTGTAGTAGTGTATACAATTTGAGCTATGATATTTGAAGTCGCAGGTGGTTCTGGTTGTTGATGGGTTCTGATGATAGTTTAAGGGTGTCAGTATTCTACATATCCTGCTTGGTTGATTGTGTTTAGCTTCAGTATTGATGGATGAGAACTAATATTGGATCAGGATCATAATGACTCATATTTATGTGATCTGATGGACTAGATCTGGGTGCTAACACATATATTATCCTTGTATATGTATTGATCTGGTGTTGGGTGATTCAGAAGATTGATTGATTAGTGCTTCATGAATTAATGGGTCCAGTATGAAAAATTAGATGAAACGTGCCTTTTCAGATTTATGTGTTGTGCTTCAGGAGTATCCAGTCTGAAAATGTATGAAACGTGGTACCTAGAGGAGAGAAGATTGTAGGTCGGTGCCTACGTACTAGTATCTTAGCTAGTACAAGAACTATGGGGGTTGTAGCTCCCTTCCAGGAGATACTGGAGAAAGAGAGAGGGTTGTAGCTCTCTGCAGGTAGAAGCCTGCATACTGGTATAAGATTGCACCAGTACATAAATATTGTAAAAGGATTTTCTTATTAAGAAGAAGATTGAGATGACTTTCAGCAGGTGGTTTTCTCCCACATTGGGTTTCCACCTTATATCATGGTGTTCATGTATGTGGCTTATGTGTGATGATCTGTTCTATTTTACTGCACCTGTTTACTGTTAATATGCTTGATAATGTTCTAATGCACTCATTAAGGATCAACTAACTGAATCATAAGAAGTTGTGGAAGTAGCATATATGAATCTGAATATGGAAATGAAAATTTTTTTATTGATGTGATAATACTGATTCACCCCCCCTCTCAGTATTATTTCCAACAGGGTCTTAGGGCCCTAAACATAGTCAAGGGAGGAAACATGATTCTTATGCCTTAAAATAAGTTTCTAGCTATCCAAGGCCAAGTAGAATGCCTTAAACAACCACATATGGTCTCTTGAGGTTATTCTTGGTCTATTATTTGGAATGTTGGTGCCATTAGGTGCTTTTGAGCAATAAGCACGTGTTTTAGGCCCTTGAAATGATATATGGAAGAAGGCCATGCATTTTTTTATCACTCAGTAAGTTTTCTTGGTTGTAACAAAAAAATCCCTAAGGTGACATTTTGAAACCAAGCTTGTAGATTAAAGGCTAACCCCTTCAATCCAAAGAGGGCCTTCTCTAATAACATAATCACTAAGCTTAGCAACTGGTTGTGTCTACAAATAATGGCTAGATCTTTAGTAGGGCTTTTGGATTTTGAGTGTGATGGTTGGGATGAAGCAATTAATCCATTGGGAAATGGGGCCAATAAATCAAGTTTCAGATGTAGCTATCAAGGTATTGACTGTGTGAATCAAGAGGGACAAAGGTAGGATAGATGGAAAATTGTAGACATATCAAACATCATATGAATGATAGTAGAATGAGAAAAAAAATCCACTATAGCAGGGAATGAAACATGAATCTTGCAAGCTTTAGGATAAATAGTGCAGATGTCTAAATCATATGAACCAGAGCATTAAACTAATGAATTATGTCACATAATCTCATTTAAACACTAGAAGATGACAAATACATGATATTACATAGAAAGGAAACTATGAGAGAAGAAAATTAATTGAGCATACCATCACAGGAATTTATGTATCATGAACATAATATCCTAGTCCTCTTGTCACTTGAAAAGATGATTAAATTGATCACACACACAAAAAAAAATAATACTTTGTTTCAAATTTCAACCCTTCTTCCTTCTTTTTCATTCATTATATAGGAAAAATACATAACTCTGAGATCCATAATGTTTGGGAAAGTATTAATTACAATAACCATCAAGATACAAAAGAAATAGATATGAAAAACCTCTTCATCCATCTTTAGTCTGATCCCCAAGTCAAATTTTATGAGGTGGCCTTCAACTATTGACTTGGCATTTTTATAAGAAACAGAAATTTGAAAAATCTTGCAATTTTTTGAAAAATATGTTTTAAATATGCATTTATATCTCCCAAACCGAGATATATTTGTAAAAATTGAAAGAGGTTTTTTTTAATCATCTAATTCTCCACAAAAACCTCTTTCATATTTCGAAAATTCATCTTCATATTCTCGAAAACCGCACCCAAATTGGATGGCTAAAGCAGGAAATAATTTAATATTTAAATCTTGAAAATAGGTTGCAAATATTCTTTCATATCCTTCAAACTGTGCTAGTTGGGTAAAAACTGAGAGAGGATTATTTCAATTGGTATATTATCAATTTTTATTTTTACAAATTCATCTCCATATGTTAGGAAACTACATTTGAAAATAGTGACTAAAACAGGAAAATAACATAATTACAAAATTTGGAAAAATAGGCCTCAAAGATTCCTCTGTAATTTCCAAACCATGAAACATGTTGCAAAACTGAAGGAGGCTTTTGTAAATAATATGGTTCTCAACAAACACCTATTTTTATTTTTATTTTTATTTTTGTTTTTTATTTTTTTCGGAATTAAGCACCAACTATTTTAAATATGTGTTTAAACATAGTAACTAAAACAAGAAAAATATTGGAAACTGCCATTAGGGGAATTTTGAGGTCTAAAATGGGTCTCCTATGGAAATTATAAAATAATAATGCAAATAATAAAATAATATTAGATTACATCATCAAATTTTAGAGGGAAAAAATGAAAAACTAATTTTTCAACTCATATTTTCAATTTATCTCCCAATGGGTTTACTCAAATTTCGAGCGGGAGTACTCGTTGGATGCAAAATTTGATTCATCATCCGGGAGTACCCATGTTGCATACGTTTGATGGACCCTACTACACGAAAAATTAGAAATACATGAAAAGTGTGATTGCAATCACATTTTTTCATGTATTTCTCATTTCTTGTGTAGCGGAGTCCATCAAAAGTATGCAACATGGGTACTCCTTGGATGAGGAATTAAATTTTGCACCCAACGAGTACTTCCGCTCAAAATTTGAGTAAAACCTTAGGGAGATAAGTTGAAAATACGAGTTGAAAAAGTAGTTTTATTATTTTTTTATTTTTTTATTTTTTTACTTTTTTACTTCAAAAATGGTGAATCATCCCCCATGGTTGACATCATTGTAACAACTTTGGTGAAAAGTTCATGTAATAAACGTTAATAAAGGAAAAATAAGACCATGGTTAAGGGACACTTATTCCAAGTTGAATGTTGGGCAAAGATATGTTAGTGGTCATGAGTGGATGTGTGTTTTGGCTAAGGAAAATTGGCAAAGGCTAAGGCAAAGGCATTAAAAGGCAAAAAGGCATTTTCGCACATTTATTTATGAAAATAATGGAAATTAGGAGAAAAAGGAGATGAAAGGTCACGAGTTGGATGTGAGGAGGAAAATCAAGGAAAATAATGGAAAAATGAAGAAGCTAGAGGCCTCATGCATAAAAAAGCTTCTGAGGACCAATCCATGGCTTTTGTCAATTCAAATTTTTGTTAGTTCAAGTTTGGAGCTCTCTCATTATTCTCTATCTCTCTCACTCTTGGTCACGTAGAGTTTTCTTAGAGCACTCTAGTTTGGAATAAGGAAAGGAAGGCAAGCAAGGAACAAGGAAAGGAAAGCAGGATCAAGTAGCTTCAGCAGGATTTCCTAGTTGGTTTGGACATGCATGGCTTTTCATGTTGGTGTATGGTTCTCTTGTTGTCGGTGGCATGGTTTTGTCGGGTTATGACAGTGGATTTCAGCATAGCCTAGCCTTTTTCCGAATGCCATGGTATGTTGGGATGTTTATTTCATCTTTTGACCTTTCTTTTTCTAGATGGATTTCGGTATTCGGGGCGGAGGTGGTCTCAAGGTTCATTCCCAAAGGCCTAGGAATCCCTTGATTGGTTTTGGCGGGATACACGGTAAAGCCTGAGGGAGAAGTCTTGATTTAGGGCCTAGTGATCCTAGCTTGGATTGTGATAAAGCCTAAGAGATGAGGAGACAAAAATTCCTCAAGGATAGTGATGGATTTTGGATGGGATTCCAAGTTCTGCTTGGTTGTGATCGAAGTATTGGTTTTGGTGTGATCATGGTTTGATGAGGGTGGAGGTGGTTTAGCCTATGGATTTCCTTGGTTGTTTTTGGATTGGTTGTTCTATGAGATCACACATTCATGCTTGGAATATGGCATGGGGGTGACTGGCTGAAAGAGGGATTTGGTTCAGCCATGTCTATGGTCGGGTGTTACGTGGAAGTCCTAAACCTGGTCAGATTTGCCTATGATTAATAAAAGCTAAGTTCTCTTACTTTTGCATTGATTTATATGAGGATTTAACGGTTGTCATATCTCTGATATTGATATGGTTTTATGCTTGTTATAAGCATGGTTGAATGACTGGTTCATGTCATGGTTATTTCATGTATTTACTTGTAATTGTTAAATGGATGGATGCAAGACCTAATTGATGATACAATAGTTCAATGGAGAAGGAGGTGATCCTTCTGGATATGTTTCATAAGTTCTTTTAGTCATTTATGTGTTGTCATGTATCCTAGACCTGTAGGTTTAATGTCAATTGTTTTACATAATGTCAGTCCCGGTTGGAGATGCTCAGGCCTAGTCCTTAGGGTGATTTTTGATTTATCAACATTGTTATTATGATTTTAATTAATTCTGGAAGTTACAACAAGTTTTGGGAAAAGGCCAGGATTTTGGGCTAGAAAAGTGGCTTAGATCTTAAGGTCACTGGCACAGAACTAGCAATTTTGGTCCATAGCCATTGGTAGGTAGGCCTATGATAGCGACTTTGGGTTTCTAGTCACTCCCTTGCTCATAGCATGAGAGTGACTATGGAGTAAGAGCTACATAAGGTGGGACCTAGTGTCAGGTTCTTTGGTTGATTGTCTTGTCTCCTAAGGGTTCTGTTGTTGATGTTGGATTACTCTATGTGACATTCCATCGATTCCACTTCTTTAAGGTGGTAGAGGAGGTCGAATTTGATCATAGTAGAATCTCTCCTCATGTTTACCCCGATTTGCACGGTTACTTTGGGTAGACCTGGGAGGGGGTGTTACAAATTGGCATCAAAGCATGGTTGCGCTCTCTTTGGGTCATATATGGTGCTACAGATATGGGTGAATGTGTTGGTCATGCATGCATTTCAGTTCCATGTGTGGCTCTTACACTTGTGTTCCATGTGCTTGTTGCACTACATCATATTGATCATGGTAGTAGTAAGGTTATCATGAGGAGCTTGATGTCGATTTTATGGAATGCATCACCATGAGTATATTATTGGTTATACAATTATATGTAGGTTGATTACATCCTTGTACATTAGGTTGCATTCTTCATTATTTTATTACATGCATCAGTGTTGTAGGTTGATTACAATAAGTGATCGCTTATGCTCGACTACATGCAGTTATCCGTATGACTAGTTGATTAAGCATTGCTTATGCAGGTGGATAGTTGGATGAGGCAATGTGTATACTCGAGTAATGGTTGTTGTCATGCATGAGGTCATAGCATGCATTGTTGATATGGCTTTGCATTGATGACTGGACCTTAATTAGTATGATGGTTATGCATTGATGCACTTATCGATATATGTCTATATATTATTATGGTTATGTTGTGCATGCATCACGTTGATTTGGTGATCTTGTAGAAAAGGTATCCTCCTTGATTTATGCTAAGGTACGTTGATTTATGGTGATTTGGTTTAGCTGACATAGTACATCACGCAGCAAAGAGATTAGATAGCTAGCAAGGTGGTAGACTACATAGAATCTCCCTATGAATCAGATGGGAACTGTGGTGTGGGGCACTCTTCTGATTTGGTAGACACATTGAGAAGCCTAAATGAAGAAATAAGGAGTTTCAAAGCAGATAATGACAAAATCATGCAGGCACAAGAGAAACAAGCAGAGGTGAATGTGATATTACTTCAGAGTTTGTCAGATTTGCAGTGACAGAGACCTCTTTGGATCAACCATGGACGTGAGGACAGATTTAATGGGGCATATGGAAATAGGTTTCATAATATACATAGGTTAGATAGATCTAACACTATCATAGATGGCAGGATGTTGGACACTCTGGATAGGAGGAGTGATAGACACAAATATTACTCTAGGTATGGTTATGATAGACATCATGATCATCATCATTATCGTCCATACAAGAGGAATGATAGGGGATACTTGTTGGATGAGTTCAATAAGGCAAAGCCACCTGCCTTTGATGGAGAGATGAAGAAATCACAAGATGTAGAGGCTTAGTTTCTTGGCATGAGGAAATTATTTAGATTGCATGATTATTTAGAAAACATGAAAGCAAGGATAGCCCTTTTCAGTCTCAAAGGTAAAGTGGATATTTGGTGGGAAGATGTGAAGAATGTCAAGGACATACATGAGGATGATTTGACTTGGAATGTGTTTGAAAATATCTTCAAGAAAAAATACTTTTCTGAGAGGTATTATGATGACAAAGATAAGGAGTTTTAAGAGTTGTAGATGAGTTCTATGATAGATGAGGAGTATACTAGCATATGTTTGGAGTTGTTGAGATATGTGCCTTACCTCAGAGAGGAGAAGGCCAAGGTTCAAAGGTTCATCAGTGGATTTCCAGTTGCATACAGAGATTGGATTGAGTTCGATGAGCCTAGATCATTGGAGGAGACCATCCAAAAGTTGAAGCATTGTTACGAGCAGTCAAAGCGCAAAGTTGAGCCGAAACATGACTCAAAGAGAAACGAAAATGCTAAAGGAAAATGGCCACCAAACCTAGGAATGCCTCAAGATGTAAGTGAGAAAGAAAATGTAGTTCCTTACAAGAGATTCAATACAATTGAGAAGGGACATGGAGAGAAGCATGCTAGAGGCAGTGGTAGGGAACCATTGCAGTGTTAGATATGTGGTAAGGATCATCGTAAGAGGGATTGTTCGCAGTATTAGAGTGGTGGTAGACCCCAGATATACAGTGCCGAGGAGGTGCATACAGTTGGTGATGTTGGTCATAGCATTCCTTAGATTTATGTAGTTATGGACAATAGGCAAGCGGATCATTGAGATGGATGGTAAGCTTTGTGATCGATTTGTTTCTATTTGATTGATCCTGGATCAACTATAGTTATACTAATTCTAACCTGCTGGATAAGTGTGGTTTGAGAAATGAAGTGAATGTAGAATCTTGGTTGGTACAGTTGGCTACAGGTACAAAGAAGCAAGTTCACCATTGGGTAAGAGCTTGTGCATTTGAGTTAAATGGTATGCCTATAGCAATGCATTTGAATGTATTTCCATTGGGATCGTACAATATGTTGTTGGGCATGGATTGGTTGTATCTTCATAGAAACAAGGTAGACTATTATGACAATCCATTGAGTGTGTTGATGAAAATGCGGAACCAAGATTTTTGCAGGGTACGAAGAAATCCACATCAGTTAGGATGGTGACAGCGATGTAAGAAAAGTGTAGTCATGGGAAAGGGTGTATATTATTTGCAGTGCCCATTTCTAGTGACAAGGGTAAGGAGGTTGAAGATGCAGATGTGTTGATCAGGTACCCAGTTTTGCAACATTTTCAAGATGTATTTCTTGAGGACATTACAGAGTTTCCACCACATAGGGAGGTATACTTTTCTATTGAGTTAGTGCGAGGGGTAGCTCCAGCATCAAAATCACCTTATAGGATGAGCACACCTGAGTTGGTTGAGTTAAAGCTACAATTGAAGGAAATGTTGGACAAGGGATACATTAGGCCAAGTGCATCACCTTAGGGTGCACCGGTATTGTTTGTGAATAAGAAAGATAGAACTCTCAAATTATGAATTGACTATAGGCAGTTGAATAGAGTGACCATCAATAATAGATATCCATTGTCGAGGATTGATGAATTGTTCGATTAGCTGAAGGGAGCAGCAGTGTTCTCTAAGATCGACTTGAGATCGGGATACCATCAAGTATGCATCAAAGAGGAGTACATTTACAACACTGCCTTCTGGACCAAGTATGGGCATTATGAGTTTGGTGTAGTTCCATTTGGCTTACATAATGCTCCAACTACGTTTATGTGTTTGATGAATAGTGTGTTGTGTCCTTATTTTGACAAGTTTGTTATTGTATTCATTGATGACATACTGGTATATTATAAGTATGAGGAAGAACATGCAGAACATTTAGTATCAATGTTGAGATTGCTAAGAAAGCATCAATTGTATGCTAAGCTTAGTAAGTGCATCTTCTTTCAGAATGAGGTACACTACTTAGGACATGTTGTCTCCAAGGAAGACATAGTAGTAGATCCAGAAAAGATAAGGGCTATCATGGAATGGGTAGTTCCTAAGAATGTAGATGAGGTGAGATAATTCATGGGATTGGTAGGTTACTACAAGATGTTCATCAAGAACTTCTCAAGCATTGTGTATCCTATCACATCATTACAGCGGAAAGGTAAAGAGTTTGAATGGATGAGGAAAAGTAAAGATAGTTTTGAGCAGCTTAAGCAGTTGTTGACACATGCACCAGTGCTAAAGATTTTGGATCCATACAAGGAGTTTGTAGTGTGTACAGATGCTTGTAAGAGGGGACTTGGTGGAGTTCTCATGCAAGAAGGACAAGTAGTGTGTTATGAGTCATGGAAACTGAATGAGCACGAGCAGAACTATCCAACACATGATCGTGAGCTAGTAGTGATTATACATGCATTGAAGATGTGGAGACATTATCTTTTGGGCAGGAGGTTTACATTGATGAGAAATCACAGTGGGTTGAGGTATTTGTTGGACCAACTAAATCTAAATGCCAGAAAAGCTAGATGGTTGGCTACACTTAGTGAGTTTGACTTCAAGATCAGATACATCAACGGGAAGGAGAACCGAGTTGGAGATGCTCTTAGAAGGAAGGTATAGGTAAATCATATAGCAGCTATAAGCTGCTATGGGACAGAGTTACAGGATAAGATCTTGGAAGCAGGACAACGGGATGACAAATACATGGAAATCATGCACAGGTCACAACAGAGTATAGGAATAGGTACAGGTTTAGGTGCAAGTATATGTTTAGGTACAGGTACAGGTACAAGGGATCATGATGTAAACTATCGTCTCACAGCAGATGGCTTGGTGAGGTTTCGAGACAAGATCTATGTGTCGAATTGTAGTGAGCTCAAGAATATTATTTTGAGAGATTTTCATGTGAAACCGTATTCGGGTCATCCAGGATATCAGAAGACATTGATGGCAGTAAAGAAGTTTTACTATTGGCCAAACATGAAGAAGGAAGTGGCAGATTTCGTTGCTAGATGTTTAGACTGTCAATAGGTAAAGGTGGAATGCAAGCATCTGGGTGGTCTACTACAGCCTATTGCGATTCTGGAATGGAAATGGGAGGTCGTTTCCATTGGTTTCATTACAGGTCTTCCAAGGAAAGTGAGGCAGCATGATTCTATTATGGTCATGGTCAACAGGCTGAGTAAGGTAGCTCATTTCATTCTAGTGAAGACTACATATTCAGCTAGTAAGGTAGCTCAAGTGTTCATCAGAGAGATGGTAAGATTGCATGGTGTTCCAAAGAAGATTATGTCAAAAAGGGATGCAAAGTTCACTTCCAAGTTTTGGAAGGAGTTATTTTCAGGCTTGGATATAGACTTGGCCTTTAGTACATCTTACCATCTGCTGAAAGATGGTCAGAGATAGAGGGTCACCAGGATCTTGGAAGATACGTTGAGGATGTACGTGGTGCACCAACAGAGGGAATGGAAGGAGTATCTTCCTTGGGTTGAGTTCAAAAACAACAATGGTTATCAGGAATCATTGAGGATGAGTCCTTTCGAGGCATTGTATGGACAGAGTTGTAACACTCCCATCAGCTAGAGTGATCCAGTGAACAGGGTACTTATTGGACCAGAAATGCTGGCAGACATGGAGCAGGAAATGCAGGTTATAAATAAGAATCTAAAGGAAACACGGGATAAGAAGAAGAGCTATGTAGATAGGAACATGTTGTTCAAGGAGTTTCAAGTTGGGGAGCATGTGTATTTGTGCATCAAGCCTAAGAAAAGCTCTTTGAGGATTGGTTCATGTGCCAAGTTGGAACCATAGTATTGCGAGCCTTTCGAGATCCTTGAGAGGATTGGACCAGTGGCATATCAACTCGCACTGCCTCCAACAATGAAATTCCATGATGTTTTCCGTATTTCATTTCTTATGAAGTACATAAAGGATGTTGATCATGTTATTGATTGGTCTGTATTGCAGGTGGAGCAAGAAGGAGAGTTCCAGCCGGAGCCTCAATGCATATTGCAGTGGAAGTATCTCATGCTCAGGAACATGTCCATAGAGAAAGTTAAAGAGTATTGGAATCACTTTGGGCCTAAAGAAGCTACATGGGGGATGACGGATCAGATGCTAGCCCTATATCCTTCATTGTTTGCCAGTTGAGGCAAAGAAGTTTTGGTTTGATGTTGCCTTATGTTTGGCATATGTTTTGTTGATATTTTGATATTTGTATATGTATAGGTATATGGATGTAAATACCGCCATGAGATAAGTTATAAAGCTCCGATAAGAATTATGGGTGTCATGTTATTATGGTTATTATCTTGTCATGTTGTCATGATGTTTTTATTTTGAGCAGGTTCTTCATTGTAGATACTGCAAAGAGCGAAGTTATAAATCTCCATAGGCAGTATGTTTACTTTTTAGTGGTTTTTCTAAGGTCTTGCTATGGTTTAACACCTAGGATGGTGTTCCCCAAGGGGGGAGATTTTGTACTAGCCCTGGTGAAAAGCTCATGTAATAAAGGTTAATAAAGGCAGAAAATGGCCACGGTTAAGGGACACTTATTCCAAGATGAATGTTGGGCAAAGATGTGCTAGTGGGCATCACTGGATGTGTGTTTTGGCTGAGGAAAATTGGCAAAGGCTAAGGAAAAGGAATTAAAAGGAAAAAAAGCATTTTGGCACATTTGTTTATGAAAATAATGGAAATTAGGAGAAAAATGAGGTGAAAGGTCACAAGTCACATGTGTGGAGACAAATGAAGGAAAATAATGGAAAAATGGAGAAATTAGAGGCCTCATGCATAAAAAGGCTTATGAGGACCAGTTCATGGCCTTTTTCAGTTCAACATTTTGTCAGTTCAAGTTTGGAGCTCTCTCATTATTCTCTCTCTCTCTCACTCTTGGTCACTTAAGAGTTTTCTTGGAGCACTCTAGTTTGGAGTAAGGAAAGGAAAAGCGGGCAAAGGAAAGGAAGGCAAGCAAGGAACAAGGAAAGGAAAGCAAGATCAAGCAGCTTCAGCAGGAATACTTGCATATATCGTTTTGCATGTGTGAATTCCTAGCTGGTTTGGATATGCATGGCTTTGCATGTTATTATATGGTTCTCTTGTTGTTGGTGGCATGGTTTTCATCCTAGCCTAGCCTTTTTTCGGATGCCATGGTATGTTGGCATGTTTATTTCATTTTTTGAGCTTTGGTTTGCCAAATGGATTTCAGAACCCAAGACAGAGGTGGTCTCAAGGTTCATTTCCAAAGGCTTAGGAATCCCTTGACCGGTTTTGGCAGGATACATGGTAAAGCCTGAGGGAGCAATCTCAGTTTAGGGCCTAGTGATCTAGGTTTGGATTGGGGTAAATCCTGAGAGAGAAAGAGACATAAAATTCCTCAAGGATAGTGATGGATTCTGGATGGCATTCCAAGTTATGTTCGGTTGTGATCGGAGCACCGGTTTTGGTGTGATCACAATTTGATGAGGGTGGAGGTGGTTTAACCTTTGGATTCTCTTGGTTGTTCTTGGATAGGTTGTTTTATGAGGTCCCACATTCATGCTGGGAGTATGGCATGGGGGTGACTAGATGAAAGAGAGATTTGGTTCAGCCATGTCTATGGTCGGGTCGTACGTAGAAGTCACGAACCTGGTCATATTTTCCTATGATTAATAAAAGATAAGTTCTCTTACTTTTGCACTGATTTAGATGTGGATTTAATGGTTGTCATACTCTGATACTATATGGTTTTATGTTGTTTATAAGGATTGTTGAATGATTGGTTCATGTCATGGTTATTTCATGTATTTACTTGTAATTGTTAAATGAATGGATGCAAGACCTAATTGATGATGTAGTAGTTCAATGGAAAAGTGGGTGATCCTTCTGGTTATATTCCATAAGTTCTTCTAGTCGTTTATGATCTGTCTTATATCCTAGACCTGTAGGTTGCATTGATGCCAAGTGTTTGACAGAATGTCAGTCCCAGTTGGGGATGCTCATGCCTAGTCCTGAGGGTGATTATTGATTGATCAGCATTGTTATTATGCTTTTAATGAATTCTAGAAGTTACAACAAGTTCTAGGCAGAGGCCAGGATTCTGGGCTAGAAAAGTGGCTTAGATTCGAGGGTCGCTGGCAAAGAACTAGCAATTTTGATCCACAGTCATTGGCAGATAGGCCTGTGGGAGCGACTTTGGGTTTCTAGTCACTCCCTTACCCATAACATGAGAGAAATTATGGCTTAACAACTATAGAATAGCAGTGGGACTCAGGGACAAGCTATCTGATTGGACTTATTGTCTCCTGAGGGTTTTATTGTTGATGTTGGGTGAATGTATGTGATATGCCATCGATTCCACTTCCTTAAGGTGACAACGGAGGTCGAATTTGATCGTAGTAGCATCTCTCCTCATGTTTACCCCAGTTGGCATGGTTACTTTGAGTAGACCTGTGAGGGGGTATTACAATCATCATCCTGAATCCTATTGGTTCTTATAAAGTTTATTTTAGCTGTACATTTTTCTTAGGAGGCCCATTTTAGACCTCAAAATTCCCCTAATGCATTTTAGGGCAAACTGTCATTATTATTTAATTTAAAATATCTCTCTTAGGATTGAAAACTCTACCAAATGTCATATCAAGGTTTAATAAGGGAAAATATTCTTGAAAAATGGTTTGGTTACTTGAAAAGTAGTTTGGAAACTCATATTTTCAAAATTTTGTAGCACACAACGAAATACTTTTGTAGTGGTAGTTGTAGACATTCAGTAGGCTCTAATTTGCTGCAAAACTTAGGGAAAGCTTAGATATAACTTAAATAAACATTTTTGAAATATTTCTAAGCTTTATGTCACCATTCCATAAATTTATTTTTTAACATAACTCAATACCTAACCCTTCATTGTGTTAATTGATCATCAAAATATTTGGACCTCTTGGAAAGGTACAAATTATTGAGAAATCTAGGGCATAGAAATTAGGTGATTTCTCTTCTAATGATAACTGCTTTTGAATGATTTTTAGTTCATTAGATTATGATCTTCTCTTTATTTAATTATTATAGTGTTCTTATTCATCAAAAAGTTACCAAAGCATAAACAATAAAGAGACAAGAGACACAAAATATAGGCGATTAGCCAAGGTCAAAAACTCTCCCACTTGAAGGAAAACCCAAACGAATTCTTCTTCTTATAGAGACTTCAATTGACGAATACCAAAACCAAGACCCTTGACCTATTTTCCTCTCCAAGACCAAGTCACAAAGATTTCTTGATGAGTTTATTTTTCCTTGAGTCAACGATAGTCAAACTTCTTGATTCTTCCTCCTTCTCAGTTGCTTTTCAAAGTTTTGGTTCCTAGGAATAAACCTACAAATTTCAGCCCTAATTCAGAAACCCTAGTTGCAGTGTTTGAGAGAGATATTGTCTCTCAAACTTATTCGATTTTAGATAGAAATTATTCCTCCTTAACTGGGCTTGATTATTCACTTGAATTTCTCCTTAGATTGGACTTCGACAGTGACTTCAATACCTCATCTCCTTCTGTAGTAGACAACACCTATACTTTGCATGTGTGGTGTGAATTTAACCCAAAAACAAATATGAAATCACCTTTATTATGGTTCTTATTTCCTCTCTTTGTTATAGGCTTCCTCCTTTAAGATCTTTGCACTTCTTTCTTGTCTTGTGTCCTTGACCGAAATGCTTGTACTCAAATGGAGGCCGAAATGCCTACTGATAATGGTTCCCATGAAATAAGTCGACTTCTCATTTACCATAAGTCGATATGTCATTTGGTGTAGGTTTAATATTCCATATTAAGGCCTACTTCTTAGAGGATCTTGAGCTTGGTCTTGGAGGGCCTTTCTACTCTTTCATTGACTCATATACAAATGTAACATGCCAGAGAAGGATCCTTCATACATGATATTGACTCAATTTTACTTTTATGACTTGATGAGAAAACCTAAAGGCTCACAATGTGAACCTTAACTAAAATAAAATTCAAGCATTACAAAAATAATTTTATTTTCTTCTTTACACCAATTAAATAAAATCACAATTACACATGTCACTATGAAGACCTAACCTAGTTACACTTTTCAAAGCTCCCTCTTAACTAGGGAGGTATTCATAATCCATAGAAGGTACATGGACATTCTCAGTCTGAAGAATTCTCATAAGAAGAGTCAGATTGGTAACCCATCTTTATAGCATCATATCATCCAGCATTTTCACATAGCAAGGCCTTGATTAACCACTTTATCTCTCCACAAGAGCAGGGCACAATGCTGGCGAGATCAATGATGTATAGAGACCCTCATCATTGTCTCTCTCGGAACATACCCCACCTGGGTTCTCTCATAGTATGTTCCACCAAGACTATTCTTATCTTGGATTCCTAGTCCTCAAAGAATATTGGTACTCTACAACTAATCTTATCTTGGATGCCCTAACTCAACCTCAAAGAGCATCGGATGCCAGATGTTTACCCCATCCTCCATTTTGTCTTCCCAAGTGAAGACAATAATGATGTGTCTATCTCTCCCTCTTAATTAGGGAGGATATACCTATTCCAATGAAGGAATGTACTCATTCGTACGGAAGGAATGTACCTAAGCTCCCTCTTGGCTTAGGAATTTTCTTCCAAGTTTCTACCAAGTTAGAAACATGTTTTAATCTCCCTCTTAATTAGGGACCTACAAGAACTCTTTAGGTGGAGATGATGGGACAACCAGCTACTTGAAGAACTCCTCCTCGCGATGTCATGAACTTATTTTCTTTATTCAAGAGTCTACATGTTTTGGGACTTCTTCATATGACATAGACCATTCATCACTTTCATCCATGATTTCGTCATGTCATTATTCCTTTCATCAGAAAGTGATCCATTAGTTCCTATGTAGCCTTCCTTCATGCCATGTTTCCTTGATGATCTTTCATCCTACTACATGGACAACAATGGTGGAATATATCCATAGTTCTTCCCTTGGAATCCTTGTATAAGCCCATCTAGGTATCATTCAAAAATAAGGGATGAACATTAAATAAAAATTACCTTTGTGATGGGCTTTCATCATGACATCTTCTTGTTTGCATCAGCATCCTTCATACACATTGACACATCTCCAAAAGATATATATTGTCAAGAGTTTCTTTCTTTTTAATACTTCATCAAAGTCTTCATATCTTACTTGTATATATCCTAGTCAAATCTCTTAATCCTCAGATATTGATTTCATTTTCCATAGTTTCATATTTCATGATCTATTCCTTTATTTATTCACACATTTCCTTTCCAGGAACTTTTAATCAAAGTTCCTCCAATTATTTTCAACCACCTCATCTCTCATATGAGTATATATTATGTTGATTTCATCTAGACAATGTGTGATTCATGCCTTCCTTCATCCTTTCAAAGTAGGAGATCCCTTTGTTTTGATCATGCTCTCGAGATAGAGTATTTATCCATGTTACCTACAACCATATGAAATAATCTACAATATCAAATACAAGCATACATACCTCTTTTTTCTTTAGGTCATCTTAGACTTCCTTTCAGCAACTTCCTTAGTTGAAAGAACTTCAATCCCTTGATCTTATTCACCTCTTTGTCATCATACCATCATCTCATGAATTCCACAAGTTGGAATTCTTGATGAAACCCTTGCTTCCTTTTGATTGGTAAACCTTCTACCAAATATTTCAATAGAGGATATTGAGTATCCTCATCTAGAAAATGTTTCCTTTTTTACTGATGTATGATGAGCCTTGTACTAGATGACTTTTTCTTCCTTTTCCCATAAGTACCACTTATGTTTATAATGAGGTTGCCAAGATCTATATTCTTCCTTAGTAGATTGTCATATACTTCTATTTCAGCCATATTTCATGCTTTTCTATGTTGATGTCTCGAGCTCTTGCTTTCAATGCTTCTATGATGCCATAATGCATCCTATCATTTTCCTTAGTGACTCATGAAATAAAAACTTGAAGATAGGAACTTGAAAAGAACTAGGTGAGTAAGACTATCTCAGTTGTAGTAGAGATCTTTTACTTCCTCTTTCTTGGACTTTTTCTTTTTAGCTTCCTCCACTTCTTCGGTGATAAGGGCTTCTTCTCTACCTATTTTGTTATTTTCCTTCTTGATCTTAGGATAATCTCTTTTGTAATGCCCATAATATTGACATCCATAACATTGAACCTTAGCCATGTTCTTCTTATTTTTATGAGGACCAAATTTCCCAAACTTTCCTCTTTTCTTAGCCATAGTAGCATATGCTTGATTTTTCTCACTAGATCCTACATCAATTTTTTCATCTAGTCTGGTTTCTTGACTTTTGCATAGAGACCATAGATCCTCAAATGGAGTAGCTTATTTCTTCCCATAAATGCTTGAAGTAAAGTTACCTCATTCCTTCGGTAATGCATTTAGTACTACAGTGGTCATCTCCTTGTCAGGCATAACTTCTCCCATATCTTGAAATTGACCCCTTATTGTATATCCTCATAAATCATGAGGTTATTCCTTCTTCTTTAGATATCCTTAGATTGTAGAGTTCTTTCCTTAGAGATATAAATTCTCCTGTAGTGCTTATAGAAAAAAAATCTACCAATTTGTCAAATATTTCTTTTGAGGTGTCAGATTAGATACATATGGAATGAGGAGATCCTTGAAGGATTCTATGAGAATCCTTTAAATATTCACTTCCCCTTTCATAAAATTTGCAAGTGCTTAAGCATATTCTTTCATTAGTTTGGGGATAGATCCTTTGACATGATCCATAACCTCATTTTAATGAGATTCAAATATGTCCTCTTCTTCCATGCAAGATAGTTTGAAGCCCTAACCAATTTGTTGCTTTCCTTGCAAAAAGGAATTTTGACATATTCAGACATAAATATACTTACTTGTGAAGATGCTTCTTCCACTTGCTGCCTCCTTGAATTTTGATCATGATATAGTTAATAGACATATTCTCCTTGATGAAGGTAGTTCTCTTCAAAAATGATCATTGTCTCCACAAAGAAGCAGATCACTTTAGGTCCTTTAATGGAGATGTCCATGTTGATGATGATCAATGATGACTTTTTGATGCTTCTTAGATGATCTTCTATAATGGTAAGGGCCTTGATTCAACAAGAGGAAATTTCCTTAGAACTTCTGAAGATGATGACGACGTCCTTAATCTTGCTTCTCTAGTAAGAAACTTGATGTATAAGTCACTTGAGTAGGGTCTTTCTAGTCTCTTGAGATGACTTGAAGATTCCAAGACTTCTTGTAGGTGTAGACTTTCTTCTTCGATCTAGGGTTTTTACTCTTCTTGACTTCCTTTTGATATCCTTCAAGATTTGATTGCTTGTGTGTCTCTTGATGAGATGCACTTACTTTACCTTAGCTCTGAAACCATGTTGAGAAATCTAGGGCATAACAATTAGGTGATTTCTCTTCTAATGATAACTGCTTGTGGATGCTTTTTACTTCATTATATTATTATATTCTCTTTAGTTATATTATTATAGTGTTCTTCTTAATCAAACATATACCAAAGAATAAAAAATAAAGAGACAAGAGACACGGAATATAGTTGATTAATCAGGGCCAAAACCTCTCCCACTTGAGAGGAAAACCCAAACAAATTATTCTTCTTATAGAGACATCAATTGATGAATACCAAGACCAAGACACTTGACCTATTTTCCTCTCCAATACCAAGTCACAAATCTTTCCTAATGAGTTTATTTTTCCTTGATTTAGCAATAGTCAAACTTCTCGATTATTCCTCCTTCTTGATTTCTTTTCAAAGTTTCGGTTCCTAGGCACAGACCTGCAACTTTCATCCCTAATTTAGAAACCCTAGTTGTAGTGTTTGATGGAGATATTGTCTCTCAAACTTCTTCACTTTGATATGGAAACTATTCCTCCTTAACTCGGCTTGAATATTCACTTGAATTTCTCCTTAGATTGACCCGCGACAATGACTTCAATACCTCGTCTCCTTCTGTAGTAGACAACACCTATACTTTGCACTCATGGAGTGTATTTAACACAAAAACATATCTGAAATCACCTTTATTATGGTTCTTCTTTCCTCGCTTTGTTATAGGCTTCGTCCTTTAATATCTTCACACTTCTTTCTTGTCTTGTATCCTTGACCGAAATCCTTCTTCTCAAATGGAGGCTGAGCTGCCTATTTATAGTGGTTGCCCATGAAATAAGTGGATTTCTCATTGCCCATAGGCCAACATGTCATTTGGTGTAGGTTTAATATTCCATCTTGAGGCCAACTTCTTGGAGGAGCTTCAACCTTTCTACTATCAAGGAGAGTCTTTCTACTCTTTCATTCAGGGCCTTTCTACTCTTTCGTTGAATCATATACAAATGTAACATGCCCAAGAAGGATCCTTCATACATGACATTAGCTCAATTTTACTTGTATGACTTGATGGAAAAACCTAAAGGATCACAATGGGAACCTTAACTAAAATAAAATTCCTTGATCATTAAACCCATGATTCAAGCATTACAAAGATAATTTTATTTTCTTCTTTACACCAATTACATAAAATCACAATTACGCGTGTCATTATGAAGACTGAACCTGTTTACACTTTTCAACACAAACCTAGTGCTAACATCTTTGGTCCTAAATAAATATTTGGAGACAAAGAATGCCTCAAAGCACCTCTCGAGTGTGGATGATGTTAGAGCCTTGAAGGTTTTGAGCACTATATGGGTCTTGAGTTCTTGATATGGTCGAGGCAGGAAACCCAAGTATTAGGCCATAGGGAAAGATTCTAGGCATCAAGGGCAAAAAAAAATGGTGTATGAAACCACCACACTTGACCTCTCGAGGGTTTTAGGTTGGCCACTTTAGTCATTTTAGGTTGCACAAAGGAGCTAGGTACTATATAAAAATATGATAGCTTATAGTATTTAGGTGCTATATCAAATCGATATTTTATAGGTGAGAATATGGTAGGTTATATATGTTTTCATCCATTATAACAAGAATATGCATGCACTTTATAACATGTGCACATTCTAAATCACATGCATATTTATACTATATAAAAACAAAAAGTGCGCAAAGCCTCACCTAAAACTCTTCAAAAGTTTCTCTATTGTGTATAGGTTATCCAACATCTCCGAAATTTATGTTGCTCCTAATAGTGGAGTAGAAAAAGGAAAAAATCTTACAACCCGTGGAGAAAAAAATATGTTATGGCAACAAAAATTGGGACATATTAGAGACAAGGGCCTTTGAATACCACATAGTAGTGGTATGGTAGAAGGTATCTCTAATTTTTTCTCTGGATTTTGATTTTTGTGAACATTGTTTTATGTGTGAAACAAAATTGGGTAAGATTCTCCTCTAGTGCTACAAGGTCAAAGAATGTTACAATCAGTGCACAATAATGTGTTTGGAGCTACGTCTATTCCATCACTGGGTAAAACTGTGTACTATGTCTCATTTATATGTGACATTTGAAGGAATGCATGGATTTATTTCCTCAAGAATAAATATGAAGTATTTGAAAAATTCAAAGAGTTTAATGCTCTTGTACAAAATCAGCCATATAAGAAACTTAAGGTACTTAGAATAGATAATGGTGGAGAATTTTGTGGGAATGAATTCAAGGAATTCTAAAAGAGGTATGGTATAGCAAGGAAAAAAATACTCCATACAAACCTCAATAGAATGGAATTGTGGAAAGGATGAATATGACATTGAGGGATAAAGCATGGAGCACGCTCAGTGGTGCCCGGTTAGGATAGGAATTTTTGGTAGAGGCAACGGACATTTCTTGTTACTTTGTAACCAAATCACCCTAATTAGAATTAGGTTCCAAGACTCCACATGAGGTATGGATTGGTAAGAAACCCTGTCTTAAACATCTTAGGGTATTTAGTTGTGATGCTTATGTACATGTTTCAAAGGAAAATAGGAGTAAGCTGATATTAAAGCTGAAAAATGTATTTTTATTGGATATAAGGATGGTCTGAAAGGTTAAATGCTTTGGAACAGAGAAAATAAGGTTTCATATAGTATAGATGTGGTATTTAGATAAATCAAAGATGTTTTCAAATAGGAATAAATGCCAAGGGGGGAAGAACCAGAAAATATAAGTTTGAATTAAAGGATGATGAATCAGACTCCACGAAAGAAAATGAATCAGAAGAAGAAGAAACACATACTTAGGTATTAAAGAGATCAGTTCGGAAAGAAGGCAGATAAAAAGGTATACTCCACCTTATTTCAATTTAAATTTTGTTTTGTTTATTATTCATGGTGATTTTAGAATTGTTAGGAAGGAAATGGATTCAGAGGATGGAAAACTTTAGAAAAGGGCCATGGTTGAAGATATGACATCATTGGACAAGAATAAGTCTTGGGATCTAGTGGAGTTACTATTTGGAAGAAAGCCCATTCATAACAAATGTGTGTTTAAGAATAAATTGAATGAAAAAGCAAGAGTGAACAAATACAAAGCTTGATTAGTAGTAAAAGGTTATTCCCAAACAGAGGGAATTGACTTTAGCAGGAACTTTTCTCTAGTTATCAAGTTAGGTTCTATTTGATTTCTTTTATTTATTGTTGTTTCTTTTGATTTTAAAATAGAATAGGTGGACATAAAGGCAACATTTCTATATGGGGATATAGAATAAGAAATCTACATGAAGCAGATAGAAGGCTTTGCAATGAAGGGAAAGAAAGAACTAGTGTGTAGGCTGAAATATGCCCCTATATGGGTTAAAACAATCACCAAAGATGTTGTTTCAAAAATTTGAAACTTATATATTGGGATTTTCCTTCACAAGAAGCAAAGCCAATCATTATTTGTATTTCAAATTAGTTAGCTATAATATTATTTATTTGGTCTTGTATGTGGATGATGTGTTGTTGGTTGGAAATGACAGGGAAATCATCCAGGAAATAAAACCTCAGTTGTCCTTTAAATTTGACATGAAGGATATTAGTGCTATGAATTTCATTTTGGGAATGGAAATTATAAGAGTTAGGAAAACATGAAATTTTGGTTAAATCAAAGGAAGTATGTCAAGGCAATATTACAGAGGTTTAATATGTAGCAACGTAAATCGGTAAAGATGCCTACTCTTGTAAGTGAAAAGTTATCTACAAACTAGTGTCCCAATATATAAGACGAGGAAGAGGACATGTCTCATGTTCCATATGATAGTGTAGTTGGAAGTTTGATGTTTGAAATGGTATTTACTAGATCAAACATTGCACATGCAGTGGCAGTATTAAGTTGGTATATGTCAAAATAAGGGAAGGAGCATTATACCTAAGGAATGAGGGTTTTAAGCATTTGTGTGGAACAAATGGCTATGGATTATGCTACAAAGGAAGACAACAATTGGGTTGGAGCTTTGGATGGTAAAATATCTACAAGTTAGTATGTGTTAAAGCTATTTAGAGGAGCAATTAGTTGGATAAGAAAGAGATAGTCTATAGTGGCACTCTCAACTACATAAGTTGAATACATGGAAACCACTCATGCAAGAAAGGAAGCAAATGGTTATAGATATTGTGTTTAGGTATTGGGTTGGTACAATGGTTTGTGCGGATAGATTGTGACAGTCAAAGTGCAAACCTCCTAGAAAAAAATCCAACATATCATTCTAAGACAAAGAATATTGATTTTTAGTATCACCTTGTGAGAAAGATAACTGAAGAAAGGAACATGTTTCTCGTGCAGGTGGAAATTTTGAAAATTTTTGTAGATTCATTAATAAAATGTGTGAACACAGAGAGGCTATGTTGGTGTAGAGAAACAATGGCCATTATTTCCCTGTATTCTTGATAATGTACTCTTATTACCCCTTGTGTGCAAAGAATAGAGCAAGTGGGAGAATATTGGGTATGTATTATATTCTTTGCACAACTACCTCTATGTATTGTATGTTTCCTTGAGTGTAGCAGGGGAATCACCACGGGGGGAGGTTAAAGCCTACCTACGTAGGCATTTGAAGGAACCATATGGTTTTCATCTTTAGCAATTTTGTGAAACATTGTGGTTTACCCCATGGTTTTGTAGCTTTTGTTAAGGAATTACAGTTGTATTCTAATACAAGACAAATGGATTGGTATATATATATAGAATACTTTAAAGGAGAATATATAGAAGAATATTTTTGGTTTTCTTGATTTGAGTTTCTAGTGTAAAATCTATGTGTCGATGAGTGTCATTGTCATTGCATGTTTCTTGTTTTATTAAGAATCTATTCATAGCAATTAATTATGCAAGGTTAAAAACTAAAAATATGACATAGGAATAGGAGAAAAGCAGGGTATTGTGGATCATGAATCAGAAGAAGAAGAAACACATACCTCCGTATTAAAGAGATCAGTTCGGAAAAGAAGGTAGATAAAAAGGTATACTCCACCCAATTTCAGTTTAAATTTTGCTTTGTTTATTATTGATGATGATTTTATAACTGTTATGGAGGTAGTGGATTCAGAGGATGGAAAACTTTAGAAAAGGGCCATGGTTGAAGAAATGGCATCATTGAACAAGAATAAGTCTTGGGATCTAGTGGAGTTACCGACTAGAAGAAATCACATTCATAGAAAATGGGCGTTTAAGAAGAAATTGAATGCAAAAGGAAGAGTGAACAAATACAAAGCTTGATTAGTAGTAGAAGGTTATTCCCAAGTAGAGAGAATTGAATTTAGTAGCATATTTTCTTTGGTTTTCAAGTTAAGTTCTATTTGATTTCTTTTGTTTATTGTTGTTGATTTTGATTTTAAATTAGAATAGGTGGACATAAAGACAACATTCCTACACGGGGATCTGGAAGAAGAAATCGACATGAAGTAGATAGAAGGCTTTGCAATTAAGGGAAAGAAAGAATAGGTGCACAAGCTGAAAAAGTCCCTATATGGGTTAAAACAATCATCATAGATGTTGTATCAAAATTTGGATACTTATATATTGTGATTTGGTTTTGCAATAAGAAAATCAAATCCTTATCTAGATTTCAAATTAGTTAGCTTTAATCTTACTTGTTTGGTCTTGTATGTGGATTATATGTTGCTGATTAGAAATGACAGGGAAATCATCCAGGAAATAAAAATTTAGTTGTCCTTTATATTTGACTTGAAGGATATTAGTGCTACAAATTTCATTTTGGGCATGGAAATTAGAAGAGATTAAGCAAACATGAAACTCTAGTTAAATTAAAGTATGTCAAGACAATATTATAGAGGTGTAATATGCAATAATGTAAATTGGTAAAGATGCATATTCTTGTAAGTGTAAAGCTATCAACATACCAGTGTTCCAAGACATAGGAAGAGGAAAAGGACATGTCTCATGTTCCATATGCTAGTGTAGTTGGAAGTTTGATGTTTGCAATGGTCTTTACTAGATCAAACATTTCACTTGCAGTGTGAGTATTAAGTAGGTATATGTCAAAATAAGGGAAGGAGCATTAGACCTAAGGAAAGAGGGTTTTAGGTGTTTTTGTGGCACAAATGGCTATGGATTATGCTACAAAGGAAGACCAATATTGGACATAGTGTTGGACATACATGGCTTTGTTGATGTATATTTGGCTGGAGCTTTGGATGGTAAAATATCTACAAGTGGGTATGTGTTAAACCTATTTAGAGGAGCAGTTAGTTGGATAAGAAAGAGATAGTCTATAGTGGCACTCTCAACTACATAAGTTGAATACATGGTAACCACTCATGCAAGCAAGGAAGTAATATGGTTATAGATATTGTGTTTAGGTATTGGTTTGGTACAACGAGTTGTGCAGATAGATTGTGACAGTCAGAGTGCAAACTTCCTAGAAAAAAATTCAACATATCATTCTAAGACAAGACATATTGATTTTTAGTATCACCTTGTGAGAGATATAACTGAAGAAAATAAGATGTTGCCAGTGAAGGTGGAAATTTTGAAGAATGTTGTTGATCCATTAACAAAATTTGTGAGCATGGAGAAGTTATGTTGGTGTAGAGAAACAATGTGCATTATTGCCTTGTATTCTTGGTAATGTACTCTTTTAACCACTTTTGTGCAAAGAAAATAACAAGTGGGGGAGTGTTAGGTATGTATTATTCTTTGCAAAACTACCTCCATGTATTGTATTATTCTTTGCAAAGGAACCACCGGGGGGGGTTATATCCCCTACATAGGCATTTGAAGGAACCACATAGTTTTTGCCTTTAGCAGTTTTGTGGAAAGTGGTGGTTTAGCCCATGGTTTTGTAGTTTTGGTTAAGGAATGACAATTGTATTCTAATACAAGGAAAACAGATTGGTAGTTTATGGATTATAATACTTTAAAGGAGAATATATTGAAGAATCTTTCTGGTTTTCTTTATTTGGGTTTCTAGTGTAAAATCTATGTGTCGTTGTGTGTCATTTTCATTGCATGTTTCCTGTTTTATTAAGAATATATTTGTAGCAATTAATTATACAGGGTTGGGAATTAAACATCTGACATAGGCTTAGGAGGCAAGCGGGGTATTGTGTATCATGTGGCATGTAAGCTCTAAAAAATTAAAGTGAATAACTCTAAAAAAATGGGAAGAAAAGCCTCGCATAAAATACAAAGTGACAATGATCTAAAGAAAAACAAAATTGCCACAAAAATATCTATGACCACAATCATTTGAGGCCTCTAAAATAAAATATCTACATAATATATCAAAGAACAACTAATGTGTTTCCGATCATATTTGAAGTGTATCAATTTCATGGCAATAAGGGACATGCACCTTACACTCTCTACACCAAAAGAATATATATGCAATTGACCGCTAGTAGCCTAGAATTTGATCACATGAAGAATCTATGGGTTGAAATATCTCTAGACACATCACAGCTTACTCTCTACTATAGTATCATGTGGTACACTAGTAAAGTGTGGCCAAATCTCCCCCTCCTACAAATCCTAGTGATAAATACATGTCCTCCTCTATGGACTTACACCAAAAATTAGGGGCAACCTAAATGCTTGCCTCTCCTGATCCTACTGATGGATCAATTGTTGTTAAAATGTGGAGTTTCCCCTAAGGGATGTATCATCCTCATAAAACTATAGGAGGCCAACATATCTCAAAATAAGATGCATCTGATTCGTAATAAGGTGAGAGATTCTCTCCCTCCCCCTCTCTCCATCCTCCCTCTCATGTAAAAGGTGTATGTTTCTGATCCATATTTACGCAGGAAGAAAATGAAATACAGATTTAAATAGAAACACAGAGCTACAACGAACACTAAACTTCAATTCATTTACAAAAAAATACTGAAAACTATTTACATGCATAATGGAAATAAACTAGCTTAGGCCATGGTAGCTTGTATCTAATAAGAGATGTGGCAGATACATGCCTTCTAAAATATAGTGCAATGAAGCTTGAAGGCCTATTTATGATTGAGAAACAATGGAAAACCCTAAACATCCAAAAACCTAACCCTAGTAGATGAAGTGCCAAAATCCTTTGGGCCCCATTGGGGTAAATTGGTACATCAACTTCCCAGGGTCGTAATTTTGGCATATGATCTTTGTTTGATGCGTATGATAACTTGTTATAAAGATCTATTCGAGGAATACAACTTTCAGCTACAAGCCCCTATTGTAAGCGATTAGTTTTCCCATTTTCCAAAAAAATGTCATTTAGGTCCTCAAAACGACTCTGGAAGTTCAGGACCCGAAAAACTACCAAAAATAGTAAATTGTGCTACAATTAAGGAAACTGAAAGAAACAATGGTAGGGATCCAATTGGATTAGGTGGGTGCACACCAATATCCACCTAGATCAATCCTCCCCCCTTAGGAATAAATGGTACCCATTGCATTGAGTGCCTCCATGAGATGGGGAAACTTATGTTAAACTTGGTCCCCGGTGAGCCACTTGCCTTGGTGTAGGAGTTAGCTAGCTTTGACAACCCAATATAGTTGGATCTTTTGTTGGTGAGTTTTAATGATCTATGAGTCCATCATATGATTAGTTGTGGCATGTTCCATGTAGTCTAGGTTTAGATCTATTGGTGTAAGTTGTTATACATTGTCTAATGTGTCCAGTAATGGTGGAAAGTATGGTCAAAGGCAGTCCACATTGAACATTGGGTGTAGGCCAAGGAATGGGGCAATGTCGATCTTAAACAAATTGTCTCCCATGGCCTCAGTGATGGTGTAAGGCCCATATCAGAGTGGTTTGAGATTTCAATGGGCTCTGGTAAGGTATTATTTATGAAAATGCAACCAAACTTTGTCGCCCACCTGAAAATTATGTGGTATATGATGTTGATCATGTCGCTTGTTGTACTTGGCATTGGACTTATCCAAGATGTCATGAACCTCCTGGAAAATGTGTTGGATGCATTTAATAAACCGTGTTTCTTTATCAGCCTTGGAATGTAGATGTGTGGATTATGTTTGTGTAGTTTTATAAGGCATGGAAACATCAATCAGAAACAATGGTTGAAATACCATACCCACTTGAGAGGGACTATGACAAGTCGAGTTATGGGGATCTATGTTATAGTTGTGTTTCACATAGGGAAAGCTCTCATCCCACTTGGAGTTTTACATGTGCAATATGTGCACTATCATCATGTTGATGACTTCTGCCTGGCCATCATTTTAGGGATGGAATGCAGTCGACTTTGTGAGCTTGGTGTCCAATAGTGTCCAGAGGCTCAACCAAAATGTGCTCAGGAACCTGTTACCCTGATCTGATATAATGATCTACGGGGTCCCAAAATGTAACTACACTTTTTCAAACAAGAGTTTGGCAATGTCCTCTATTGTGATACTCTTCTTGCAAGCCACCAATATAGCCATTTTAGAAAAATTTTCCATGACCACAAATACACAGTTATTACCATGATTGGTAGAAGGGAGGCCAGACACATAGTCCATGGAGATGGATTCCCAAGGTTGGCTAGGAGTAGGTAGAGAAGTGTGCAGACCTTGCTTCTTTATGTTTAGCTTGGAGATGTCACAAGCAGTGTAGGATCTGATATATTTTACAAGCAGTGTAGGATCTGATATATTTTCAAACATCCTGTCTAAGTTTTGGCTAATAAAAGTACTTCTGAAGTACGACCATAGTTTTATCCACACAAAAGTGTCTTACAACCCAATTGTAGTGTGCCTCCAAAATCAACTTGGCACGCTCACTTGAAGGAACACAAAGGTGGCCTAAGTAATATAATAATTCATCCTGGAGGTGGAAATTGGGAACTTGCTCGTCATCCACTAACATCTGGTATGTGGTGGTGAACTCTGGATCATTTTTGTACAGTTGCATCCATCTAGAGGTCTCGTGGCCACAAGAGTTGATAACAGTTGTCAGTGCTGCAACTGGGGGTGACTGAGGAAATCTGCAACATGATTGGTGTTTCCCTTTTTGTATTTAATGTTCAAGTGGAATTGTTGGATATGTGTAGACCACTTCTAATGGCGATCATTCTGCAACTTCCCTTGTGTTTGTATAAACTGAAGAGGTCAATGATCAATTTGGATGGCCATCTCCTTCCCCATAATGAAATGGTTCCATTTTCAGCAAGCCTGCACGATAGAATACATCTCTCTATCCGAATTGTATTAGAAAGTGTCTCACTATGTTAGGCCACTAGATGCTCATGTTGGGTGAGGACTACACCAAAAGCATAGTCAAAGGCATCTGTCTTAATTTCAAATGGTTGTTGTAGGTCTGGAAATATGAGTACAGGTGCATAGAAGAGGTGGTGCTTTAGTTCAACAAATGCCTTATGTTGGGACTCAAACCAGGAAAAAATTTGCTTTCGCTCTAACCTTGGTAATTTGACTCAAAGGCCAAGTGATATGGGAGAATCCCAACATGAACCTCCCATAAAAAATTGCAAGATGGCCCAAAAAGATACGAAGCTCTGTCAAAGTGGTCGAGGTTCGCTAATCTCGAATGATTTTGATCTTAGCCAGATCCACATGCATGCCTCTTTCATCTATGATGTAATCAGATACTAGACCTGGTTTTTACCAAAGGTGAATTTCTCCAAGTTGGCACATAGTTTGTGTTGTTGGAGGCTTTGAAGGACCTTCCGAATGTGTTGCAGGTACTCCTCCCAACTATTTTTGAAGATGACGATGTCATCCAAATAAATAACCATGAACAAGTTGGTGAAGGGATGCAAGATGTCATCCATCAACCTCATAAAAGTAGTAGGGGAATTTGTCAACCTGAAGGGCATGACCAACAATTCAAAAAGGCCTTCCTTGGATTTGAAGGTGGTCTTCCATACATCTATGGGCTTTATTTGAATGTGGTTATAGCCATACTTCAAATTGATCTTTTTGAAATACTTGGCCCCCTTAAGCTAGTCCAAAAGGTCATCAATCTGCTAGATTGAATACCTATTCCTGATAATGATTTTGTTTAATGCTCAATAATCAATGCAGAGCCTCTAGGTCCCATCCTTCTTCTGTACCAATGTAATTGGGCTCCCATAGGGTGAGGAACTTGGTCGGATGTGTCTTTTTTTCAACAATTCCTGGATCTGCTGCTTGATCTCTTCATTTTTCATAATGGAGCAGCAGTATATTGGACCACTAGGCAGAGTTTCTCTAGGGATCAAATTGATCGAATGCTTGACCTAACAGTGCAATTGTATTGTGGTGAAGTAAAATTATAAGTGTGGACACGAATGAATTCCTCTAGCCCAATAATGGGTCTAGCCACAACAAATACATTCTATGGAATATTTCCTTAGGTTAGAATCAATCAAGAGTGCAATCTCTTGCTTCCTTATTCAAGCTCCTGAAACAAGTAAACAACAACAACACACAAGCACAATAATAGAGAAATTTCAATTCAACCTACTTAATGAGTCAAGAAACATTTAGCCATGAATATGTAATATTAGAAAACATGTAGGAAATCAATCGATAGTTGCATATATTAATATCAAAGAGAGATTACAACCATTCGTCTTGACGTCACAGTCTTCCTCTGACAAGACCAGGTTCCCACACACTTGTGTTAGCATTCCATGGTGGCTTCAAACAATAATAGTTTAAGGCTCTTCCCTTTAGAATTCACTCCAAACCCAAACACACTTCTCCCTCACACAACTAGATGGCTACAACTAGTAATAGTTGGCTTGTCTAATCAAAATATTATAGTCACACCCAGCCAACACTCTAACTATGATTGTCACCAGCTTGTGCTTGGGAAGAAGGGAGGTTTATATAGGAAATGGGAGATGGATCCTCTTCTCATGGGAGAAGGACTTATCACTTGAGGTAGTTCCATCATTATAGAGGGAAAGGAGCCCAGACTATCATCCTCAATCCCATCTAGCCAAACCATTTACCAGACTGTCGTTACGAAGATTCTAGAGCTCGAAGCTTTGGCTCTAAATTTAAAAAACTTTCCATAACAGGACTGACGTGACTAGAACACAGCTCATTCACATTGATCGGCGTGGTGAATAGTGCTAATCTCTGCATATCAGCACGAGGGAGACAATGGTCATTAGTGTCGGCCTCGTAAACTGGGAAAAATAAAAGTTTCAGGGGAAATGATGCAAAATGGAAATGATCTCCTCATGAAGAGGGGCATAATGGGAGTTTCTTCATGAGGGAAAAGCATGTGGGGTTCACTGTAGAGGTGCTCCAGTATCAAGGAATGGGGAGTACAAGGATAGTTACAAAATGTTGTGTAACAGATTCCCCCTAAAGTGTGAAGGCTAAACCAGAGTGAGGGATGAAATGCTTTATAAATCAGTGCGGGGAATCGGTCGGCCGTCGAAAAACCTGCAAGCCAATATAGATACATATACATAAACTAAGATCTTTGTCAAATGATACATGAATCATGGCATGGATGCAGTTATCCAGAGAATGATCATGTAAATGGATCCAGGTATGGGCGCAACCATCCGTCAAAGAGTATTTTAACGAAACTAAGGTATGGTCTCAACCATCTAATAATGAGAAGGATCACATATGATAACTCATGGTCTGGTCATAGCCAGCCATCTGATAGAGACATGCATATCATCATAACCATGTCACATCACTTCACAACTTGGACTTTTGTGATTTGAGTCCAGGGTCTTGCGCTCCAACATGACCTGATCAAAGTACAGATCGTAGCATGTGAATAGATGTGTTGACATCGAGCATGCTAGAAAGTCGCTTGGTTACCAGTCAATGATGTAAACTGTTAACAAGCATGAGAGAAGCCACCAATAATGACATTGGCCCTCAAGGTACTATCAGCATAATTCACAGAATGTGAATACAGAAACTGAAGTCGAACACCCGTGAAATCACTTGATCGAAAGCCAATGATGTGAAATTGTCGTTGATTGCGAAGAACTTTCCATTAGGGCATGCAAGCTCTAAGGTACTAGAAGGGAGTCTCTCGGTCAACTTCTTGGATAATGAGTGGATGCTGATGGAAAGTGACTTGTCGAAGGAGGGCCATAACGAATCCCACATCATCAAAGCGAGACAGGAAGATGCAAAATGATTTTGGATGATATAGAGAATCAAAGGTAAGTGTAACTCCAGAAGGGAAACTCTTGAACATATCGGCGACACAA
This sequence comes from Pinus taeda, assembly GCA_000404065.3. Lineage (NCBI taxonomy): Eukaryota > Viridiplantae > Streptophyta > Pinopsida > Pinales > Pinaceae > Pinus > Pinus taeda. The sequence goes on along the minus strand of APFE030595429.1, from coordinate 11,585 downwards.
CTGGAAGTTTGGTAGCTTTTTAAATCCATGGGATCGGTGGTCATGATGACATAGCAGAGATTAAATGGAAGGCAAAATGAATGGACCAAAACCCAGGAAGTTCAATGATGCAAAGGAGGATGTCCCAACCTGACACAAAGCAAAGAGTGTCATGTTCAAGAGTGAGCTGCCGACACGACTGATATATTTCCAAATTTTTCCCCCACTATTTCTAGAAAGTACCAGAATTATTTTTACACAATCTTGATGGGGATATCATATGCTTTTAATGTAAGTTCATCCTTCGGACGAATCCAACCAAGTAAGTTTAACGAGCCCTAGGAAGGAGAAGCTCGTGTTCATCATGGTGATGAATCTTATGTCGTTTAATAGTTTAACGAGTTCGAAAAAGGTGTAACTCGGTATATTTTTCATGTTTAGAGAGTTTGAAAAATACATGTAAAAGAAAACTCGACATGGTTCCTTTTTGTACGTTTGTGTATCTTGAGCCCTAAAAGGTAGAAAACAATCTTGAGAAAACTGCTTGACCATTTCAGTCAAGAAGTACCTTTTTTGTAAATAGTGCCTCCCAACCCGAAAAGGGGTAAACTTATACTGGGCACACGACGTTTCACATCCGTTAACGAGTTTGAAACGATAAGGGCTTAGCCATCTTTTCGCTCTTAAAGGGTCGGAAAAGAGCTGAAAGTGGACCCCCCATCTTTATTCTCTTTAACGAGTCAAAAAGGGAAAAAATGATCGACAATCTTTTCATATGAGTTTAACGAGTCAAGAAAAGAGTTGAAACGTGAATCATCTTGGAGGAATGAGTGTTATAAAGGGTAGCAACTGGTTCCGACAATGGAGGAACTGCTCAAAACATGTAATGGTCAAGAGGCTGGCTAATAAAACCACTCATTGCTGTGGTTCCTCACGAAAGGATAAAACAACCAAGTGAAAGGATATGATCGGCCAAAGAGATGCTCACAATGGAAAGAAACAACCAAGGCTCATCTAGCAAAAATCAGTTGATTAAAATGGAAATCACGAGATGTAAATTGGGAATGGGTTCATTTTTACACAAGCTTGAACCATGGAGAACTCTTCTTGGATTCGGTTTCATGTTTACACAAGCTCGAAATGAAAAACTATGCTTTCTATAAGTTTGCATACCCCTAGCATAATGATTCAATCGAGGCACATTCTCCCCAAGCTTCATTTCAATCAACCAGGTGGATGGAATGAAGGTTCACTTTCGAGATCTTGGAAAGACTTGACTGGGATTTTACGAGATCTTAATCAAAGACTTGATTTGGAAAAGGGAGTTGTTTCATTTTTTAACAAGGTCGACACAGTAAAAGAACTATCCTCGGACATCTGTTTCATTTTTTAACGAGGTAGATACAGGAAAAAAATATCCTCGAACACCTTGATTCATTTCTTAACGAGCTTGACACAAGACAAGGAACTATGCTCAGGGAGACCTATTTCATTTTTTAATGAATTTGACATAGTAAAATAACTATCCTCATAACATCTGTTCATGACCTATAATAGAACATGTCTCCCAAGAGGTCTTCACTAGATGGAACAACCACGCTCTAGGAAGAATATATGTCATTTGGTACCAAAGACGGATTGGGTTCTAATGCCCTCAGTACATAATGTACTATACCACCTGTGTGATCATCAACAAATATGGAGACAGTACGGGTAGGCACATAATTGACTTGTGGTGGGGAAGGTATTACTTGCAAACAAGAGCCAATAGGGGATGACGGTTGCAAAGGAGGTGCTTGGTGACTAATGAATGACAATTGATTAAGAGTCACAATTCTCCCTTCGTGCGGAAAACAAACCACACAGAAAAGTGAAGAAACAAGAGCTCCCATGATATAAACATAGTCATGTCCAAGGAGAAGATTTAAATCTAAAGGACCTTGGACTACCATCACGTCTACATAGACATCTTTCCTCCCAAAGTAATAGGGAACTTCAAAAGGATCCCTAAGGGCTGACTAGTTCCTTCATTGAAAGGCAACAGATTCTGGGTGACAGGCACAAGCTGTGGGGAACTCAAAGCTTTCCAATTAGTAGAATACATGATGCTAATAGATGTGCCTTCATCTAATATAGTGCCAGGTACTACCATATTATAGGCTTGTACCGTGATCTGGAAAGGCACATAATATGGGAGGCGGAAAGCAGTCAATGGACCCCAATTGAAAGGGGCAACATAACTAATTTCTAGGGGTCTTATATGATTACCTCCATGTTGTACAAGAATAGGAGAAGGACTCTCCTGAACAACCGAGACAAGAGGGTCACTCTTCGATTCATGACAATCTGAGGAAATGAGAAGAACATGAGCAATATAATCACCACTCTCTTCCGAAACAGAATGATCAACTGAAGGTGGAGACAAGTCAACACTCTTTTCAACCAATGGTTGGTCGGGAATAAACACAAGAGAGTCTCGCTCAGGAAGAGTAGTACAGGCGAGAAATGAATCCAAGTCAATCTCCTTACCAACTAAGAGAGGGTTAGAAGAAAGGCTCTGATAACCAACGGGAAGTTGGGGTTGAGGAGCTGTAAGGTTTTCCAAAACTTTGGAAGCTTTATCCATGAGAGGACAAAGGTGAAGAAGATGCTTCCCTTCACATAACCTATAGAGGAATCTAATATTTCCCTTCTTCTTACCATCATTAGCTGAAGGTGCAACATCGACATGATCTTGAGAGGTCGATGGGGATGGTGGTCGATCCAGATTTTGAGACCATACCTCTAAGACTCTGGGAATGCTAGGATAGTCTCGAAGGAGATGGTCACCCTTACATAGCCTGCAAGGGAATTTTACCTTTCGCGAAGGATCATAAGGTTTGTCGACGAGGGGGTTCATTTGGATTAATAGCTGCACGGTTGGCCTCTCACTTATTTGACTTCTTCTTTTTCGTAGCCTCCTGGTTACTAGATTTCAAAATTTCACCAGGCGAAGTAGAAGAGAAGGTGAAGAAATAGGGGAAGAAGGTGAGAGTTCATCTTTAGAATCAACGTGATGTGATTCAAATGAAGGAGATGTTTGCACAGGAGTGGGGGCACTCAGGACCACCAAGGTCAAAAATAACCAGATAGGTAAACTAATGGTTAATCTAGGGAGGGACAACGTTGCCATATAAGCAGCACCAACATTTCCAAAAGAAGGAAAAGGACCAGGATTCCCATTGGAGGGGAACCCTTGACTGGTGGACTCTGGGAATGTTGCCCTTGGAATCGACTTTTAAAGAAACATTAAGGAAGATAATTTTAACTAGGAATATTTCGTGGGTAGTTAATTTTAAGACACTGAAACAAAATTTTGCCTTTTCATATTTTAAGAGTCGAGAAAAGGACGAAAGGTAACTCTAGTCATTTTCTATTGGAAACGAGCTCGAAAGGACAAGTGCTCGAATGATCTTTTAAATTTAATGAGTCAAAAAGATCAAATGACTACTCTTGGTGATCTAGGTAAAAAGGATTACCGGGCAACCGTGAACTGCAAAATACCTCCTGACGAACCAAGAAGTATGAGTAGGAAATCTCCCTGAATGTTGTGTTCAATGTATCACATTTGCAAGGCAGCTGACTCGGCTTCCTACAGATAAAGGATTGCAACCTATAGGGGTCTCCCATTATATACTCAATGGTACAGGGACCACAAATCCGTACTATCACTGTCTAGTGCCGAAGCGAACGACAACTGCTAGGTTTTAAGACGTTGGAACACATCTCTAGCCTAGACCTCTAAATGTGAGCGTTAAGTTTCAATGCTTCCTTAGGTTAATTCAATAATGTTTAATGGTTGATCTTGAATTAGGTTTCAATTACAAGACCCTACCACTGTCATCTGAAAACTCCTATATGCAGCTATATGAGAAAAAAGATCTTTGTCTTCAATGAAAGTTATCACTAATTGAGAGACAGAGAACACAAAAGTAATGTAACAATCAAAGAATGAAATCTGTCACTAATAAATCTCCTAAATGCACTTAATCTTCCCTTAACAACAAAAGAAGTTTCATTTCATTTCATATGCTTATGATGATGCAATTCTAGCTTCTCAATGATGCTACTAATGAAATATTTTCATTTAAGTAAACTAGAATGATGTTCTTCTTTTCATAAAATGCAAAATGATTCTTTCACATAAAGCACTTTAATGAACATTTTCACAATTCCGAACAAACAAGCATCAATCAAATCCAAAGCATGATAAATGAAACTAAAAACAACTTCTTCCCTGAATTAAACAAACCAAAAACATAAATTATTCAATCGAGAAACCAAGCAATGTAATCTATGCTTGGAAAGAGAAAAGAGACACTCGAAATAAGAGAACAAACGAGACTCTTTCACTCATTCAATTGAAAATAAAGCATCCTAGTCACTTCTGGGAGGAAGAAGAGAGTTTGAGGGTCAAAACACACTAGCATTGGAATGGGAGAAATTCTTATTTTTTCTTACCGCCGAGACCAGAGCGACTTTTGGGCCAAAAGTAGCATCAATCAGCACGGCTGAACAGTACTACAACTATTGCTAATGGCTGATCGACCTGACTTTTTGGCCAAAAATAGCGTCGATCGAGGGATTCAAAGAAAAAATAAAAAATAAATTCACACAGGTCCAAACTTAACACATCATAGGGTGGGCTAAACCAAGCAAGCACACAAAGTAAGCTAAATGAAGATCTCTAGTTAGGGAGAAGACAGTCTAAAAGGTTTACAGGGTCAAAGTCACAAGAGCAGAACACACTGGCCAAGATTGGGGTCAGGCCCTAATCTTCACTTACAGGCATCGACGTGACTGCCTAACGGACAACAAGCGCCAGAGGCTAGTCAGCGCGACTGTTCCTCAGCAATTCGCATTGGTCGGCGTGACTGTCAGTGGATTAAGCACACTGGCCGAGGTAACTAAGGAAAAAAAAAACAGGGACCAGATATGCTACTATGAATTTTAGACTTAGGCCAGTAAGCAAGAGAAAAGAAATAGAACCAAAGGGAAAACATGAAACTAGCAAAGTTCTCACGAAATCATGAAATCTAAAACAAACAAAAGATGGGATATCCCTAGTGGAGTTGATAATTTGTGGTGATGTAAAATTATAAGTGTGGACACGAATGAATTCCTCTAGCTCGATAATGGGTCTAGCCATAATAGATACATTCTATGGAAGATTTCCTTAGGTTAGAATCAATCAAGAGGGCCTACCTCTTGGTCACTTATCCTGCTTGATGATGTCCTCGCTTGCTCGCTCCAGCAATCTCTCAGCTACCTTCTTCAAGCTCCTGAAACAAATAAACAACAACAACACACAAACATAATAATAGACAAATTGAAATTCAACCTACTTAATGAGTCAAGAAACATTTAGCCATGAATATGTAATATGACAAAACATGTAGGAAATCAATCGATAGTTGCACATATTAATATCAAAGAGAGATTACAACCATTTGTCTTGATGTCGCAGTCTTCCTCTAACAAGACCAGGTTCCCACACACTTTTTCTAGCATTCCATGATGGATTCAAACAACAATAGTTTAAATGCTCTTCCCTTTAGAATTCACTCCAAACCCAAACACACTTCTCCCTCACACAACTAGATGGCTACAACTAGTAATAGCTTGCTTGTCTAATAAAAATAGTATACTCACACTCAACCAACACTCTAACTATGACTGTCACCAGCTTGTGCTTGGGAAGAAGGGAGGTTTATATAGTAAATATGGATGGGAGATGGATCCTCTTCTCATGGGAGAAGGACTTATCCCTTGAGGTAGTTCCATCAGTATAGGGGGAAAGGAGCCCAAACTATCATCCTCGACCCCATCCGACAAAACCATTTACCATACTTTCATTACAAAGCTTCTAGAGCTGGAAGATTCGGCTCTAGATTTAAAAAAAAATTCCATAATAGGACCGACATGACTGGAACACAGCTTAGTCACACTGATCGGCATAGGGAATAGTGATAATCTCTGCACATCGGCGCGGGGGAGACAAAGGCCATTAGCACCAACCTCATAAACTGGGCAAAATAGAAGTTTCAGGGGAAATGATGCAAAAGGGAATTATCTCCTCATGAAGAGGGAAATAATGGGAGTTTCTTCATGAGGGAAAAGCATGTGGGGTTCACTGTAGTGGTGCTCCAAGATCAAGGAATGGCGAGTACAGGGACAGTGACAAAGTGTTGTGTAACATGCACCCCTGTGGGTGAGGAGAATATGTCCCCGTATTCTTCCACAACCTCATCCACTTGCTTTTGTTCATGGAGAGACCCTTCTCGGGGGCCATGGATGTGGCCACAATCTTACCCTTACTTTGAGAGCAAATCAAAAAGAAAGAAAAAAATCTCAATCTGGGAGATGATCTTATTGCGTTTCTTAGCAGAGATCAAAGAGATGGTAGTAGGCGGGGCTACCTCTGGTATCATGTATAACTTATTTCCCAAAGTAATAATAACATTGTGAGGCCTACACTCATACACAACATGATGCTTCCACAAGTATGGCTGGCCTAATAATACATCACAAACTTCAAGAGGAGCAACATCACATAGTACCTCATCCATGAAGGGCTTGATGATGTAGGGAAGGCAGCATTGTTGGCTGACGTGGAGTTCTCGTCCTTGATGAAGCCACCAATGGTGTACAGTTGCAGGTGTGGTGTGGTTAGTAGGCCCAACCACTTCACAACCTCTGTTGAAATGAGGTTCTTTTGGATCTCGTTGTCAATAATGAGCTACAGCGGTGAACCCTTCACCCACATCTGTGAGTGGAAGAGACACTCCCCTTCTTTTGGATATTTAGGATTAATATTTTGGACCTTGGTGGTAGTTGTGATGGTGTTGGGATTCACATCAATAATCTGCTCCCCTTTATCATTCCCCTCGTTGGGTTCTGACTCAAAGTCGAAACATGCATCTGACTCAAAGTCAAAACATGCATCTCACTCAAATTTGGAACATGCATCTGACATTGAAGTCTTCAGCTTGGCCAACAGTGACAACTTGGCTTGACACTCACTTGTGTTGTGAGTGGGGATCTTATGGAACTCACACCACTTTACTGTGTCCTTATTTGTCTTCATGGTGTTATTCTTTGCTTGCAGCTTCGGCGGGTTGTCCTGGGTCACCCTGCCTTGGATTTTTCCTTTATTTTGTTTTTTGGGGGTGCCTTTCCCTTGATTCATATTCGCATATCCAAAATCTCACGTCTTCTGTTTAAATTTATGCTCGATATTGACAATGTATTGATAGGCGGCGCCAAGTGAGGAGATGTCTAGGAACTCCATCTCTTCTTGGATATATTTGTGTATACAGTCACGGTACTTGAGTACTAGATGCCACTTAGAATCCTTGATACCCAACTTCATGCGAAGGGTATGAAAAATATTTGTCAACTCTAGCATGTCTTGGCCCCTTTCCTGTCGCAGTGTGTTCAAATTTTTGTACTTATGTCCATAGCTCTTGACAAGGTAATATTGTTCCTTGATGGCGTCCAAGGAAGAATTCCAAGTGGGTGCGGATGAAAATACTGAGAGTTCCCACTCATCCCTCTGCTCATGGTACGTTTCCTGCTAGTCCTGGATGTGGGGGGCAGCGTTGAGGAGTGCAATAGTAATATTTTCCCTATTAGAATAATCATGAACCAAAAAATATCCTTCCAATAGATTTAACCATTTATCTATGGCATATGCATCTATCTGGCCTTCAAATATGGAAATTTCAAAGTTGACTTGTACCTTAAAGGAAGTGGTGCCTCTAGATTGGTTGTTGGATGAAGATGTGTCACTTGTGGGCATCTACCAAAGGATCTGGGAAAATTTGTCCATTATCGCGTTCATTTGCCACTTGAGGGCTTCTTCAAGAAAATATTTTGAAAGGATCTCCTACTCCCTCATCTTTCTTTTCTTCTGTCATGGGAGGTCGTCGGGATCGGCAAGGTTGGTCTTGCAAAGGTTCAACCAGTTCGAGCCCTAACTCCTTATACCTTGACCTCATTGGGGACATGCACAAAAACATAGAGAAAGAGTAGACCGCTTTGGTACCACTAATATAGATTTATGCAGGAACGAAATGAAATACAAATTTAAACATAAACACAGAGCTACAACGAAAACTAAACTTCAATTCATTGATAACAAAATACTAAGAACTATTTAGATGCAGAATGGAAATAAACTAGCTCAGGCGATCGTAGCTTATCTCTGAGAAGAGATGTGGCGGTTAAATTCCTTTTGAATTGTCTTACAATGGAGCTCAAAGGCATATTCATTATTGAGAAATAATGTAAAACACTAAACATCCAAAAACCTAACCCTAGGAATTGAAGTGCCAAAATTTTGTGGGGCCCGTTGGGGTAAATTGGTACATCAACTTCTTAGGGTCATAACTGTTGAGATTGCAACAAGATGATGGAGCTTAGTGAAAAGAGTCGCCTTCACTAAGTGGGCCCGCAGGTTATTTTTGGCGCAAGTCTATTTTTAGACTATGTCTATTTTTAGACATATGGATCATGTCTATGGATTGCAGGTTGCTGTTTATGGATGATTGATCAAGTTGGAAAAATAGATGGACTTCTATTTTTGATGAAAGTGTGAGTGATCACAGTGTGAGTGATCAAGTCTATTTTTAGACTGGCTGTCAAAAATAGAAAAGTCAAATATTATTATCTCACAATAATATTTGGACTATAAACTTAATCTTATTCTCTTGGAGCACTTCAGTTCGAGCTACGGATGTGGCACATGCAATTGCATGAAGGAAATACGTGGTTCTTATGGGTTAGTTGAATATTTGCATGCATGACTTCAGTTAGAACTCAAGTGAGTTGAGTTTAGTGGACTGGAGGTGCAGTTGATGGAGTTGTGTTCAGTTTAGCTTTGTTAAACTGGTTGTATTTAGTCTAACTGGAGAATAGACTAGAGATGAGTTGGGTGAATTAGTTATTAATTAATTCACAAGTTATTAACTCATAATACAACTAATGAATACATCAGTTAACTCAGTTGCATGTTCAGTTCAACAGGGACAGGTGGTAGAGAATCAGATTGCTATCAGTTGTGACTATAGTTGTGCACCAGATCTTGCACAATCAAGGGATTGAGTATGCCAATGAGTTTGCCCACGTATTTGCCCACATTGTAGCTTGTGCTCACGTGATTTAGCCAAGTAAAGACGTGGTTGCCTTGGAATTATCATCAGTTCTTGAGCAGGTATTGAGCAGCGGAGGCAGGCAAGCAGCGAAGGAGATTTGAGCCAGTGATTGATTCAGATCTGAGCTGTATTTTGTGTAACAGAGGTGGAGATACTTGTGAGAAGTATTATGCTGTGTAATGTTACATGTCTCAATCATTAATATACAGATAGTTGGGGGTTTTAGCGAGATGCTTTCCCCGGGATGCATACTGTGTTAATGTGTGAATGCTCTTGATGTTTTATTGTTATTGATGCTGTTATATTGACGATCAATGTAGAGGAGCTTATGTATTGTGTATGTTTTCCGCAATAGTACATGATCAGGATAATCTTCGTTGAATATGTGTTAAATTATTCAAAATTTCTACATTAGGATTAAATGAAAGGAGGGTTAGATGAGGCATTAATGAGGGGCCTGAGATTATCGAAGTGAAGGGGATGAGATAAATGGATGGATGCAAGAGGTTGAGGGGGTTGGATTCTTGTGGGGGTTGTACTATTTTGGAAAAACAAGGAGTTCTGAGGATGAATTGGAATTCGGAAAGGATCTTAGACATTCAGATATCAAAAATACTACTAGTTGTGGTTTTTGGGGTTTTGGGAATGGAGGGCTAGGGAACCTGTGGGGTTTCGTAGATATATGGAGTTGAAGAGGCCATTCCTAGATGAAGTGGTAGTAAATCCAATTGATTGGTTTTGAGGATCAAAAAAGGAAGGGAGATAGGTTCATATCTTACTAAGGATTAATTCCACTAAGATTAGAATTATTTTCTTGTTAATTTTCAAGTTCATTTCACGTAAATTATAATCTACATGTATGCTACTAGGTTCACCTGATTTGCCCACTTACGGTTTTTTTTTAATATGTTGCTTAGTTTCTCTATATGTGTTGTTAAAATAATGTGTATGTGTGTGTGCGCACACACATGTGCACATGTGTGAAAAAAATAAATGGAAAACTATCATTCCATAAATTCTCCTTGTTATATAAAAAATAAAATTTTTATTATAGTCTTGAGACCCTCGTAAAGGGCCTCACACATGGTCTCAAAGCTACTAAATTTAAAATCCTAGGCCTAAACCCCACCTACAAACTTGTGCACCATTCCTTAAATAATCTAGGATTTTTTCTCCAACCCTTAAGAAGGAGGGAATCTACAACCTGGAATCTATGTTCCATGTTGCATGGTAGGTCAAAATTTGCTAGACTTAAAGCCTACCCAAAAAAACCATGAAGCAATCTTAATCAACCCTAGTTTAAGTAGTAATAACCTAAAAAATTGGGAGAATGAAAAGAAGTGTAAGTGGCAGGAAGGTGATCTGACACACTTGTTCCAGCTTTGTGTCCCTTGTTATATCTACCTTGTGTCTTTTTGTAAATCCTTACCTATACATCTATATAGAATGGAGATAAAATGAATTAGGCGGGTTAGAAAAGTCATATATAAATATGTAACATAAATTTTATAACACATAAAGGAAATATATATGGAGTGAAGGAAAAACTTCTTAACGGTGATTTCAGAGAATAGCCATCATTTTACTGAACAAGTAAACTAAACCATTTTCATTCTCAGTTTGTTGTTCTCTACATTGACAATGTCCAATTCCCTTTACAACAAGGACTTTGCAATTAGGGAAAAACAATTCTTCCTTGAAATAACTTTTATCCTTCTTTAATATTCTATTTTTTCCCTTCAGATGTTTATATTTAAGGTTCTTCATTGTTAATCACCTCAAAATGTTTGAGTTATTCTCTTCTAGATATGATATCTTGCCTTCCATTCACCTCAATGCATTGTTGATGTTTTTACTTTCTGAAATCTTGCATACAAGGTTGTCTAGTTTAGAATCAAAACTTGTTAATGCACTCATGTTTTCAATATCCTAATCAAAATTCTCCTCATTCTTAATTTTGTAAACCTATGGCTCAATAATTTCAACGTCATATATTTCTAAATCAAATGCAAAATTGGCATGCATATTAATCACCTCTTGTTTAATGACACTCTCTTTAGTATAAATTTGATCCTTTAGAAAAGGCAATTCCAGGAAACCATCAAAAGATGAGGCATCCTAAAACTAGACTTATTTTTAAGAATTTTGTTTGGATTCTCGTTTCAAGTGGTCATGCCGCTTTGTCAGTGAATGGTGTGGTCTATGATAATATTCAATTAAATTAATAAACTTCAGCCTTTTCATGCAGTACATATCTACTCGCTTTGCAAATGAATCTTCCTCTTCTTGTATGAGACTCAACATAGATTTAGTTTTGTTATCCAAATCTACCAAATCAATAGAATTCCTATAAACAATAGCAATATAATTGAATTCTACAGTCTTGAGGAATAGTTTTCTACATTGGCAATG
>APFE030595428.1:0-19879 GCA_000404065.3 Pinus taeda | reverse complement strand
TGTCCAAAAGAGTGAAATTGAACATATGGTTGCAGAAATGCTAGAGGCTGGTATAATTCAACCAAGTCAAGTTTCTTTCTCTGCTCCAGTAGTATTGGTGCACAAGAAGGATGGATCATGGCGCATGTGTCCGGATTATAGGGAGCTCAACAAGCTCACTATTAAAGATAAGTTTCCCATTCCTCTCATTGATGAATTATTGGATGAATTGCATGATCCATTTACTTCACCAAGTTGGATCTTCGTTCAGGATATCATCAAATCAAAATGAAGACTGAAGACATTTAGAAAATAGCATTTAGAACTCATGAGGGTCATTATGAATTTTTGGTCATGCCTTTTGGCCTTACCAATGCACCTTCAACATTTCAAGGTTTGATGAATTCCATTTTCAAACCATTCCTTAGAAAATTTGTGTTAGTATTTTTAGATGATATACTAATCTACAGCAAGCCTTGGAAGGATCATGTTAAACATGTTGACAAGGTGCTACAACTATTAGAGGAGAAACAATCATATGCAAAAAGATCCAAATGTTTCTTTAGAGTACAAGAGGTGGAATATCTGGGTCATATTGTATCTCATGAAGGAGTTAAGGTAGACCCTAGCAACATTAAAGCCATTAAGGAATGGAAAATCGCCACATCCATAAAGCATATGCAAGGATTTCTCAGGCTGATAGGGTATTATTGCAAGTCTGTTAAGAATTATGGGAGAATAATAGTACCTCTAATAACATTATTGAAGAAAGATGCATTTTCATGGACTCTAGAAGCAACAAAGGCCTTCGAACATTTTAAAGAGGCAATGTGCCAAGCACCGGTCTTAGCTACACCAGACTTCACAAAAACCTTTATTGTGGAATGTAATGCTTGAGGAAATGGAATTGGTGCTCTTTTAATGCAAGATGAAAGACCCATTGCTTTTGAAAGTCATCCAATCAAGGTAAAGTTTTTACACAAAGTTATTTATGAGAAGGAAATGTTGGCAACACTCCATGCACTTAAGGAATGGCAGCCCTACCTAATGGGAAGACACTTCAAGGTAAAAACAGATCATGATAGCCTTAAATACTTTTTAGAATAAAGATTATCCTCTGAAGAGCAACACAAGTGGGTCACAAAGATGTTGAGTTATGACTTTGAAATCATCTACAAAAAAGGGAAGCAAACTGTGGTAGCAAATGCACTCTCAAGAAAGGATGAGGATGTGGAAGCATTATTTTGCGCCATTTCTATTATCCAACCAGATTGGATAAACGAAGAAAGGGAGGAATGGAAGAATGGCGAAGAAGTTTGGGCACTTATTTGAAAGTTACCACAGGATTCCAGTACGTCTGATACATTTAGCTGGCAAAATAATTTATTATGGTACAAATATTGCTTATACCTCTGTAAGAATTCCCACCTAAAACAAAAGATTCTTATGGAATTGCACACTTCTCCGTTAGGAGGGCACTCAAGATTTTTAGAAACTTACCACAGGGTTAAGAAGGATTTTTTTTGGGATGGACTTAAGTCAGATATTCAAAAGTTTGTGGCGGAATGTCTGGTTTTCCAACAAAATAAAGTTGAAACAATTAAGACAACAGGTCTATTACAACCTTTATCCATTCCAAGCCAACGTTGGGAGGAGGTTTCAATGGATTTTATCACAGGTTTACCCAGGTCTGAGGGAAAGAGTGTCATCATGGTGGTAGTTGACAGACTTAGCAAGTATGCACAATTTTTTTCATTATCACATCCATTTAAAGCCAGTACAGTTTCTACTGCATTTATGGAAACATTTCAAAAGCTACATGGAAACCCAAAGATTATTGTAAGTGACAGAGACCCCATTTTCACTGGACATTTTTAGACATAATTATTTTCTTGTCTTGGTACTCAGTTAGCTCATATCTCATCTTATCATCCTCAATCTGATGGGAAAATTGAGATAGAAAACAAATGTTTGGAAGGATATCTTTGCTGCTTTGTATCTGATAAACAAACACAATGGGTCAAATGGTTGCCTCTCTCTGAATGGTGGTATAACACTTCCTTCCATACAACAACAAAAATGACCCCATTTATGGCACTTTATGAATATCAGCCACCATCCATCAAATCATATTTAAGAAAAAATTCTAAAGTTCAAGCAGTAGAACATCACATCGAACATCAACAACAAGTCCTCCAAATCTTAAAGGATAACCTTGTGTTGGCACAGAATAGAATGAAACAACAGGTAGATCAACATTGCAGCGAAAGAAGTTTTGATGTATGTGATTGGGTATTCCTACGGCTACAACCATATAAGCAAATGTATCTCAAGCAAGCTAAGAAGGATAATAAATTATCACCAAAGTATTATGGTTCGTAGAAGGTGTTGCAAAAGATTGGTACTATGGCATACAAATTGGAGCTTCCTGCAACTTCTTGATTGCACCGAGTTTTCCATGTTTCATGTTTAAAGAAGGTTATAAGTGAAAAGCTCCCAGTTCAAACAATATTGCCAAAACTTGACGAGGAAGGAAAAATAATATTGGAACCAGAAGTAGTCAGAGAAACAAGAACTCAACAACTACGAAATTGATCAATTTCGGAGAATCTTATCAAGTGGAAGAACTTATCTGCTAAAGATTCCACGTGCGAGGATGAAAAATTTATACAGAAGCATCCAAAACTACTCAAGCGTTGAGGACAACACTTTTTTGAAGGAGAGGGGCATGTTGGGTCGCTATAATACTAGTGATCACCCCATTACTATTGTAGTTGCATCCCTTATGAATATTGTTGTGCCCCTATTGTCCCCATATTATTATTACTGTGCCCCATAGAATCCCTCTATTGTTATTTTTGTGGCTTTATATTATTATTTTTAGGTCGGCTAGGTTATATTGTGACTCCTTACACTCCTATATATAGAAAGGAGGTCTTGTCAGTTGAATCATCCAAGAATTGTTCATTTATGTAATGTAAAGGAGGTTGCCCCCTTGAGGAGGCTGAATTTTAAGGCATTGATCTATATTTTCTATATTTTCTTGAGCTGGTTTCATAACAACATTGGAGAGTGGATACTTCTTTTAGCATTGAACCAAATAGCTAAGGGTATTCAACTTTTAAGAAATGGCATGGAACTGATGCTACTCTTTCCACATTAGCATAATAGCTATTTTCATTTTTAAATGAATTTAACAAAACTTTTCATCAATACCCTAACAACACCACTAACCTATGAATGAGACCATTGTTACCAAAGCATAACTGATATTCTGTGGTTGGAGGTAGGTTCCTATCTCAATAAGATTGATTCTAAGGATGTGAAACAATGTTGAAGATCAAGAGATTGAGTTTCAAGAACACATTTTCTTGATCAAAGTCGTCCTCCTCCCTCTTCCTGTTCACTCATTCAATAGGAGGTGGTCTCTATTCCTCTAATGCATGTTCCTAGTCCTGCCTATAGAGAAACCTCCTATGTTCTAATAGTAGAGAGCATTGGTCATCATTAAATTAGTGGTTCTTTTCATCATCTTCAATAAATTCCAAGAGCTTGATCAATCAAGAGGAAGATCTATGTATCGAGAGGACATATATCGATCCATTGTGATTGCAAGAAGTGGACACAAAGTGATCTCATAATGCACCATCAGAGATGCAATTGCAAACAATTGACATTAGTAATTGTTAAGAAGAATTCTAGCATTAACCATGAAGTCACACATGTAAACTATCCTATTTCAGATATTCAAGACAACAAAATATGGAATGTAACAAATGAATGAAATGGAATTTCCCTTCACCCCAACATTTTTCACATAAAAAACAATTATTGCCAAATGCCAAAGGTTTTGTAGATGGTTCTCGAAATTCATTGGCAGTGTGATGTCATGTTCATGCCACAACCTTGGCCAAGTAAAGAATTTTGTCTCTAGTTGGTTAAGTATCTATTGCATATTTGTTTTTTGAATATTTACAGAGGTTAATCAGTTCTCACTTGTTAATTTACTATGTTTCACTAGAAGTTTTCTTAGTCGCTCGAGATTGAAAGCTCTGTGCCTTCCTCTCAAAATCCAATCAAGGGTTTTGCATTGGCACTACATCCGGCCTCTGGGTATGTGGTTTTACTTTAGGAATTTCCCTGGTCTATTGCTATAGCTCTTGAGGGTTACTCTATTCTTACGTCGGTCTTCTGGCTAGGCAGTTTGTGGTTTATGTTATTGATGTAAGTAGTTATCCAGGCTCCATTATGAAGACCATGTGATTGCGTATTTTATGTGCTTCATCTAGAAAAGTACCTTGACCTACTTCTTAGGTTCTGGGTTCATGGCCATTATTTTATTGTATTTTGAAGCTCTACAGATCAGCTTAGTTGTAATTTTGAATTTCATATTTTTTTTCCACCGAGACCTCTTTACCGAAAGAGGGTTTGTAATATTTCTAAGAATATATATTGTGTCAACGATTTAAAGGTTGTTAATTTAATCCTCAAATAGACTCTGTAATTCCTTCCTAGAGAGGTTTATTTATTTTTATGCATTAACTTGATTCATTGTTTCACACTGTGCTTGTCTTTATCTATTTTTCGTTTGAGATTTACTATGGAATCCACCTACAACTCTAGCTATGGATACTATCTTCATATTTCTTGTCTTGTGTATAAAGATGTATCCCTTCTAGCAGGGTTTTAGTTTCATGTCCTGAATCATTCGAATGAGGAATGAGATATAAATTATTCATAAGGATTTATCGACTCAGTTTATATTTCTCTTATTTAGCTAATCTCTTTCTTTTTAATTAGTTATGAATCTTGCAGATGTTTTCAGAACTCTTTCTTCATTATAGTTAAATTCTTCTTATTTTTCTCACTTCAACTCCTTAGTATATATCACAGATCCCTTATCGTTATACTATAAGGTCTAATAGTAGAAAAAATTCATATGATAACATAGAAAAATATATACACATCTATTGGTCCTGTTTCCTTTCCTTGGGAAGGTAGCTTTGCCTATTTTATATCATTTACTTATGTAGCTCTGGCTACTTGTGGTTTTGATTTTTAATACTTGTCTAGGTTGTTGACCACACAATAAACCCATAAGTTATGCCCCTATGTAAAAAAAATTTGTCGGTTTCAGTAATAAAATTTTCTGATTCTTTTTTTTTTTGGATATAGATCTTCTCATCACTGTATATTTTCTAGTTGTCGTTGTTAGCCCCTGAGGTGCAGTGCTGCTATTTTTAGTAGAAATGTCCCCTATGTCAGCTCCAATAGCCACATCTCCTCTGCTCTGTTTTGGCCATAAGCTAGACTTCAAAAGTTTACTCTCGCATATATAATTGCATCAGGTCCCGATCCAAATGGATCTAGATATGCTCTCTAAGTCATCAAAAGCTAGTAAAATCATGCCAAAGATCAAAACCATCGTAGGAGAAGAACCGTTAGAATGGCAAAAAACACTATCGGGAAGCAAAAACCCAAGGAAACATTGAAAAAATTGAGTATAGTACCTATGAATAGTGAAATGCATAGCAGTCATCAAATGTGGCTGATCAATGGTCTAGACTTTATCAATGGGTCACAATCAGTGGTGGCAATCAGTGGATTGAGGGCGAAAAATATGAAACTTGCGATGGCGACTGGCGGAGTCAAGTAGGATTGTCGATCAAGCATGCAGATCGATGGCCCATGTTTTATCGCAGGATCGCTATAGGAGAACACTATAGAGCACTCACCATGGGCCTGGGGCATGAGTGATATGCGATTGTGATCAATCACATCGGCAGATCGCAATCGGGGAAACATTATGGAGAGGGGCCTTTATACATGTATATGTGCAATGCAATTAGTCGGACCTGATGGCTATATAGGCATTTTTTCATATATTTTCGGATCTATCAAAAGGCATTTGTTAATGTATTTTCACATATTTTGTTATTTAACAAAATATAAAGGGATAGCACCGATGCGATAAAACCTGAACCCGAAGGGGTTTGCGAATGGAAATACATAATATTTCAAATCCGATGAAGCCATTTTTTCAGGTTTTCTAGTGTTTTTTAACATATTTCAAAATATGAAAGGAAACCTTGGAAACAAAGCTGAAGCAACTTGTGATAGTGATTAAGGGTGGACTCGATAAAGGAATATACCATATTTGAGGGCTTTTGAAGTCCGAAATGAACTGTGTTTTGGTGGAATTTCACATTATTTCATCATTTCTCCGTGTTAATAGAAAGCAGCCATTTAAAGGATTTCAAACGCCCGATGCACTCATCCAGACAAAGGCCGAGAGATAGAGACCAGAGGGATAAAAAGCCACACCACGAAACATCAAAAACCAATAGAAGTGATCATGGAGCATCGCTAGTATGAGCGAGCTCCTTGACAGCGCAAGAAATTACAAGAATGCGATTACTCTACTGTTAGAAAAGAAACCTCCGAGCTCATGTGTGTCTAGTCATGGCATCAAGTCGTTGAAAAGGCAGAGAGGATAGATTAGGACACTTCAAGCCTTTGAGAGCCCAGTAGCATTGTAAAAAATCCTATAAATGGCTTAAAGTTAGAAGTATGAGGGGTTCAACTTTTGGAGACTGTGGATACTCTGCTACTCTGGCTTCTCATCTTCATTTCAGCAATATAAGCTTCTTTTGTTGTTACATGTTCAATTCCCATTTTCTCTTATGTTCTAAGCTTGCACTTGAATAGGTTATTCATGTTTTCTTCTCTGTCTAATTCCTGATAACTGTCATCTTATCTCTGCATTGATAAATTAGATTTGCAAGCTTCATTTACTTCCTTTAGCTAGCCATTCATATGTGTTTATGTATGCAATTTCCGGTACAGTCAATATTCTCCATCTATCCATTGAATCTACAAACTATTGAGGATTAGTGATCTAAATCCTTGTAAATTTGAGGGTGTTCATGCATGTCTTGAGTGAAAATAGAGTTGAAACAATCATCTGATTTGATCCAAACCATCATCCATTCTGATAGTTTAGTGAACAATATTGAAGATTTATATGTTACCAGGCATCTCTCAGCTACAGCCTCGGAGAGCTTCCTAGAGTGATAACATAAATTGGGCCATTGCGGGGGAGAGGAGACTAAAGCTCAACTTCCCTGGGAGACGACACAGATCCAACTTTGATGTTAGACAAAGTCCGGGTACTTTTTCAGTTGTAATCATCTATATGGAAACTCTACTAAAGAATGAACCTCTTGGCGACTCCACTTGATAGTTCTGGCTCAGTTTGTGAGGCATACTCAGAGAAATCCTCAAAAGCCACAAGCTGACCCAGTATTTGACCATGAGAAAATCATCAAAGAAAGAAAGGTGTTGCAGAAAGGAGCATCAGGTTCAGGTAGCTCTAAATAATATTCTATATCTCCTCAAGAAAATCTTGTAATAGAACAAATACATGTTGAGAGTATAGCATCTAATACTAGCAGTTAAGAAAAAATCTCAAAAATTCAAAGAGATCCTTATTCTTTAGGTTCTCCTTTTGTTTCCATCCCAAAGGAAACCTCTCCTCCTATCCCTCATACCCCTTTAGTCTTATCAGTCACCCCTCAACCCCCTCTCATTCATATTTCTAGTACCCTTATAGCCACCACAGCTATGGCAAGACCACAAGCACCTACCAAATGGAAAGAATCATAACTACTATGTATGGACCTCTAGTATTGCCCACCCCTTTAAATGCCATGCCTACTCGAGAATATCAAAAGTATAGGCCTAAATTCACTGCGACTGAAGGTGTTACAGTTGAGGAACATCTTGAAACATTCTATAGCTATGCTGATAACCTAGACATTAGTGAAGACGATGTATTGATGAGAGTCTTTATGCAAAGTCTAGATGGAGAGGCTAGGAAATGGTTCAAAAAACTAGCCCCAAAGTCTCTATCAGATATTGAGGCTTTAGATGATGCATTCCTAAAGAATTGGAGGGATAATAAGGATCTAGTCTACTACTAGACAAAGTTCAGGAAATTAAAGAGGGAAAATGGTGAGTTGTTGTCTGATTTTAATAAGAGGTTTAACCGCATGTACAACAAGATACCAGCTGAAGTAAAACCCGCCACTACCTCTGCTAAACTCACTTATGCCAATGACTTTGATTCTGAATTCTATCTACTATTGAGGGAGAGGTGATGTGCTACTTTGGCTGATATGAAGGATGCAACCTTGGAAGTAGAATCAAACATCATGGTTGCAGAGAAGCTAAAGGGAAGTTTTGATAGAAGGAGATGGAGGGGAAAGTCTTCATCATCTTCAGATCCCAGGATAGATAAAATGACCAAGATGATAGAGTCGTTAGGCTCTAAAATCTCCAAATTAAAGGTTGAGCAGCACTCTGAGAAAGGAAGAGTTCCTAATACCTTTACTCCTAGAAATCCAAATCCATAGAGAAGAGCTAATGAGCAATTGCATATTTTGCAAAGAAGAAAAGATGCCAATGAAGACCAAAGGGTGAAGACCCCTTTCCAGAATGTAGTCATGGAAGAAGAGCAGTTTCAAGAAGATGATGAGATCCATTGTTTCGAAGTCAAAGGTAGTGCCTCCTCTTTGAGCTCAGTTGCCTACGAAAAGTCATTATTCATTCACTAGATCAACCAAGAATGGGATGGTGAAGTTATTATATAAATTGTTGCTTAGCACATATATAATCTGAGGTAGAAGATGAATAATGCCTAGGAAACTCCTATTCAGAGAGTTGTTGGCCATGCAATACAACAAGCTAATAAGTAGAAGTGACCGACAGTTGATCCCATCATCCTCAAAGCTCCAGCTCACAAGATAAGAGGCCTTGACAAATCTCCTTATCCTTTCAGTTTTCAATCAGAAATTTAGAAGCTAAGAATACCTATAACACTAATTGAACTAGTGAAGAATGAGTCCTTCAAGAGATCTATCCTTGAGACCCTTGAGCCTAATGCAATCCAAGCCTCCACTGACTATTTAAATCTACAAGATGACAAACCAGCTAGTGTTCTCAGCCCAATTATTGAAAATTATGATGACAACTCCCCATCATTCTATGTCTCTATGACTATTCCTGATAAAATCCTTCACAAACTCCTTCTGGACACTGAAGCCAGCCATAATCTAATGCCCAAAGCTATCATGGATGAGTTGGGTCTTGAAATTACAAAACCTAATCATGACCTATTTTCTTTTGACTCTAGGAAAGTAAAATGTTTGGGATTAAACAAGGACCTAGCCATCACTTTGTCTTAGCTGCCCATGAAGAGCATGATGATGGATATTGTGGTAGTAGATGTACCCCCCAAGTTTGGCATGTTTCTTTCCAAAGGTTGGATCAAGAGATTAGGTGGAACATTACAAAATGATCTGTCTTACGCTATTGTCCCAGTTTTTGGGGGTGACAACAGGAGATTATACAGAGAAACTCAGTTGGATTATATCATCAGTGATGAAAGAAATTCCACTAGTGATCCCATCTATGCTGTCGACACTGATTTTGGAATTAGTATTCTTCAGATTCAAGAATCCTAATTGGCCTCCACACACCTTAAGAAACCAGTTCGCCAGATCATAGAGGAAGAGGGCCCACATATTTGGTACTTGTTCTTTGATGGAGCTTTCTCTAAGGAAGTTGTAGGGGTAGGTGTTGTCCTGGTGTCCCCCACACAATAATGCATTCATTTATCTTTCAAATTAACTTTTCAGGTCACAATTAACATAGAAGAAAATGAAGCCTTGATATTGGGCTTAAACGCTGCTAAAGAAATGAGCATCAAAGGTCTGAAAGTGTTTGGAGACATATACCTTATCATTCAATAGGTCAACAAAACTTTCCAGGCAAAGCATCCAAGGCTGAAAGCATATAGAGATGAGGTATGGAAGCTCAAGGACTCTTTTAATATTTTCAGCATTTCTTACATCTCGAGAATGAAGAACCAAATTTTTGATTCCCTGGTTGTGTCTACTAGCACATTTATTCCTCGTCTGCCTCCTAAATTGACTTATGAAGTTCAGGTGAAATATAGACCATCTCTGCCTGACAATGTCAAATACTAGAAAGTTTTTGAAGATGATGATGAAATTAATAGGCTTTTACAAGTTGTTGATGAATTTTTTGAAATGCACATCGACCAAGAAAATGAAACAATGGAAGAATGCAACCAGTCCAAGCTAAAGGACGAGATTGGTCAAGATAGCATTGTTCAGCTACCTAGTAACCATATACCCGAAGGATTGGTTCCCCTAGAGAAGTTGTTTGATCATAATGATGTACCTTATAAGCTTGTCAAAAAAGAAAATGAGTTTTCTATTCATAAATATAATGTAGGGAGTCTAACCCATCCAAAGTACATAAATTTGTCCACTCACTTGTCTTCTACCCAGAGTTCCAAGTATTGCACCATGATGAAACAATTTGCTGATATTTTTTCTTGGGAATACAGTGATCTTAATACCTATGACACTAACATCATTCAACATAAGATTCCATTGGAGAAGAACGCCATCCCTTTTAAGCAGAAATTAAGACCTATCAACCCTCTCTTATTGCCTTTGATTGAAAAGGAAATCAAGAATCTATTTGATTCCAAGATCATAGTTCCCCTAAGGTATTCAAAGTGGATAGCTAACCTTGTGGTAGTAATAAAGAAGAATGGAAAAATCAAGCTTTGTGTTGACTTCAAGAATCTGAACAAATGCTCTAAAAAAGACAACTACCCCCTGCCTAAGATGGAACACTTGCTACAAAAAGTGTAAGGGGCTAGAGTCATGTATTTCCTTGATGGATTTTCAGGTTACAGTCATATTGTTGTACATCTAGAAGATCGGGAAAATACTGCCTTCACTACTCCTTGGGGCACTTTCATGTACTCCAATATGCCTTTCGAACTGATGAATGTTGGGGCTACTTTTCAGAGGGCCATGGACATAGCCTTTGTGGGAGAGAAGGACAAGTTTGTCCTTATTTACCTAGATGACATAACAGTCTTTTCCAACAAGAGTTCAAGAAATTTAAACATTGTCCATCCCAAGGTCAGAAAGGGACATTCAATCCTTCCTGGGTAAGATTAGCTTTGTAAGGAGGTTCATTCCAAACTTTGCAGAACTAGTGAAGCACATCACTTCCATGCTGAAGAAAGGATCATAGATAAAATGGATGGATGTTGCAAGAAGCTCTTTTGAAGCCATAAAATAAGCTATCATGGAAGCTCCCACTCTAATTAGCCCGGACTACACCAAGGAGATTATCTTCTCTTTTGCCTCTTATGATACACTTGCAGCAGTTTTGTTGCAGGAAAATGATGAAGGTGTAGAGCACCCTGTGGCCTTTTTTAGCAAAACTCTGAGGGATGCTGAACTATTGTATGACCTTATTGAAAAACAAGCTTATGCTCTCATAAAATCTTCAAAGGAATTCAAAATTTATATTTTGCATTCCAAATTGGTTGCATATGTACCCTCAACCTCAGTAGAAGATGTCGTAACTCAACCAAATATTGATGAAAAGAGAGATAAATGGATTGCAAAATTCATAGAGTTTAACATAGAGGTGAAGCCCACAAATCTTATCAAAGGCCAGGGCTTGGCTAAACTTATGGCTGAGGAAAATTGCATTTTGTTAGACATCAATTGCATGGGTTCAAATTCAGGTGATGAGCAGACAGAGGAAGTAGCAGAAGAGCAAGAGCAGAATCAGCCTTTGGCTAAAAATCTAGCCCCCTGTGAATGGTATTCTAGTATAGTTCATTTTTTTCATAAGCTAGAAGTCCCTAAAGTGCTTAGCTCAACTCAAGCCCAGGCCATTAAGCCCAGATCAACCAAATTCTGCATTAATAAAAACATGCTTTATTGCAAAGACCCATCACGAATCCTCTTGAGATGTTTAGATAAAGGACAATTTGTGGAAGTCATGCACCAGTTCCATTCTAGCATCTGTGGAGGGAATCATTATTGGAAAAACACAACCCACACAATCCTGAGAGTTGGGTATTATCGGCCTACTATGTTCTCTGATGTGTTTTTTTTATGAAATCTTGTGACCAATGTCAGAGGTTTGCAGGAAGATAGCATCTAAAATCTCTACCTTTGAAGCCAATACACGTCAATGGTCCCTTCCAACAGTGGGGCTTGAACTTCATAGGTGAGATTAATCCACATTCCAGTGACCAACACATATGGATCTTGGTAGCCACATATTATTTCACTAAATGGATTGAGGTCATACCTAAGAAAAATGCTAATAATCTGGTTATCATAAAGTTCTTGAATGGGAATATTTTCACTAGATTTGGTTGCCCAACCAAACTAGTCACTGATAATGCAACAAATTTCAGGGCAGACGAATTGGTGGACATGTGTGAATCCAAGGGCATTCAATTGGTGCATTCTACCTCATATTATCCTCAAGGCAATGGCCTTGCAGAATCATCTAACAAGAGTTTTGTAAGGATAATAAAAAAACTGTTGGAGGACAACATAAAGAGTTGGCATTCGAAGTTGAAGTTTGCACTGTGGGTTGACAGAGTTACCGATAAGAAGTCCATAGGAAATTCTCCATTTAAGTTAGTTTATGGAACTAATGTTGTTTTTACTATCCAACTAATTCTCCTAGTGGCCAAATTATTTCAAGAAGAACATGATGTAACAAATGACATGGTGAGGAGAATGAATAACCTGGTTCAATTACAGCAAATTAGAGAGCAGCTGGTTGAGAAGTCAAAAGTTCATCAAAAGAAAATCAAAGAAGCCTTTGACATGAAGGTCAAAGTGGACAATTTCCAAGTTGGTGACTGGGTTCTCAAATGGGATGCATTGGAGGAAAAGAAAGGGAATCATGGTAATTTTGACTCCTTATGGACAGGTCTGTTTGTCATCACTCAAATTCAGCAGAACAATACCTTTATTCTGCATAGTCTAAAAGGAGAAGATGTTTTTGGCGGCCCAGTTAATGCGAGGTTCTTGAAACTTTATTTCATTTAAGGCTTTAAAGCCTTGATATTGTAAATATGTTTTTCAGCTTTTATTTTCTATGCAAAATAAACTCCATGCCCAATGGAACACTAGTAGATAGATTTGATTTTGGTTTTACAAAAACGGAATTGGTTTGTGGTTCTTGAAACCTCATAGGGAGGCTTTCATCCCCAGAAGGAGCTAGTGTTAGCCCATGAGGTGCAGTGCTGCTATTTTTAGCGAAAATGTCCCCTGTCTCAGCTCCAATGGCCACATCTCCTCTGCTCCGCTTTGGCCATAAGCCAAAATTCAAAAGATTACTCTCGCATATATAATTGCATCGGGTCCTGATCCAAATGGATCCATATATGCTCTCTAAGTCTTCAAAAGCTAGTAAAATCATGCCAAAGATCAAAACCATCAAAGGAGAAGAACCCTTAGAATGGCGAAAAAACACTATCATGAGGCAAAAACCCAAGGAAACATTAAAAAAACTGAATATAGGAGGTCTAAACAATGAAATGGACAACAGCCATCAGATCTGGACGATCAACGGTCCAAATCTAATCAGTGGGTCACAATTGGTGGTGGCAATCGACGGATTGAGGGCGGACCATATAAACTTGCGATGGCAATCGACGGAGTCAACTAGGACCATCGATCAAGCGCGTAGATCGACGGCCCATGTTACATCGCAGGATCACTATCAGACAACACAACAGAGCGCTCACCATGGGCCCGGGGCATGAGTGATATGCGATTGCGATCAATCGCATCGGCGGATCACAATCAGGGAAACATTACGGAGAGGGGCCTTGATACATGTATATGTGCGATGCCATTAGCCAGACCCGATAGCTATATAGGAATTATTGCATAGATGTTGAGATCCGCCAAAAGGCATTTGTTAATGTATTTTCGCATATTTTGTTATTTAACAAAATATAAAGTGACATCCCCGATGTGATAAAACCTTAACCCAAAGGGATTCGGGAATGAAAATACATAATATTTCAGATCCGCCAAAGCCATTTTTTCAGGATTTTTAGTGTTTTTTAATGTATTTCAAAACATAAAAGAATACCTTGGAAACAAAGTCAAAGAAACTTGAGATAGCAATTAAGGGCAGGCCCGATAGAGGAATAGACCATATTTGAGGGCTTTTGAAGTTCGAAATGAACTATGTTTTGATGGAATTTCACAGTATTGTAGCATTTCTCCATGTTAATAGAAATCGGCCATTTAAAGTATTTCAAAGGCCCAATGCACTCATCCAGAAAGAGGTCATGAGATAGAGGGTGGAGGGATAAAAAGCCAAAGTACAACGCAGCCAAAACCAACAGAAGTGATCATGGAGCATCGCTGGCACGAGCGAGCTCCCCGACAGCGCAACAAATTACCAGAATGCAGTTACTCTGCTGTTAGAAAATAAACCTTCGAGCTCATGTGTCTTTAGTCATGGCATCAAGTCATTGAAAAGATAGAGAGGATAGACTAAGACACTTCGAGCCTTTGAGAGACCAGGAGCATTGTAAAAAATCCTATAAACAACTAAAAGTTAGAAGTATGAGGGGTTCAACTTTTGGAGACTGTGGATACTCTGCTACTCTAGCTTCTCATCTTCATTCCAACAATATAAGCTTCTTTTGTTGTTACATGTTCAATTCTCATTTTCTCTTATGTTCTAAGATTGCACTTCAATAGGTTATTCATGTTTTCTTTTGTGTCTAATGCCAGATAATTGTCATCTTACCTTTGTGTTGATAAATTATATTTGCAAGCTTCATTTACTTCTTGTAGCTAGCCATTCATATGTGTTTATGTATGCATCTGCTGGTACAATTAGTATTCTCCATCTATCCATTGAATCTATAAACTATTGAGCATTAGTGGTCTAAAGCCTCGTAAAGCTAAGGGTGTTCATGCATGTCTTGAGTGAAAACAAAATTGAAACAGTCATCTGACTTGATCCAAACCATCATCCATTCCAATTGTTCAGAGAACAATATTGAAGATTTATATGTTACGAGGCATCTTTGAGCTACAACCTAGGAGATCTTCCTAGAGTGGTAACAGTGGCAATGCCTTAGCTATTTCTAGTTTAAAACACATCCTTTTCTCAACAGCATGCAAATCTTTACTTTAATAATTATCTTCCCTGCAGAGAGTTAAACACATACTTATCTGATTTCAACAATAAACACATAAGCTTAATTGCACTTATCTGAATTTGGCAGTATAATCTGTCAACTGTTGATTCAAGTTCAACTAGGAACATTGATTTACCTCCCAACAATGAGACTCGATTTCAGGCCAAGTCTCCCCCCGAGATGTCACCACATGCGGGTTGATCTCTTGTAGAATAAAAATCTTACTTTTATAGATATATGGTCTTAACCAGACATAGCACCTGGAACTTTGTCTGTCATATCAAAGAAAAACCTTTTCTTCATTTTGTCTCTTCCTTATCTTTGGTACACATTGCCCTCTTGATTTCTTCCCTTGATAATAAATCTACAAGGAAGTAGGTAGGGTTAGGTAACTGCCCATCCCAACTACCTAACATGTGAGAGTTACATAATCACCATTATTAAGACATTTGTCTCATGCACATTTTTAATCAAAATAATAAAATATAAACTTCAATAATAATATACAATTTGTTTGTTGCAGTAATTGAATATTTACAATTTACTGGGGACACCACATCGCCCCACCCTAAGATTAAACATCATCCCTATGCTTTTCTTCTGCAAATAAATTTGGACAAGTTTCTTTGATCACTTGTTCATCCTCCCAATTGGCCTCTTCTGGCCCAAAGTGCTGCCACTGCACTTTAACTTGGGTGATAACTCATTTCTGCAACCTTACTTCTCTTTGATTGAGTATAACTAGATGTTCGACCAAGAATTTTCCTTCTGGTTTGACCTACACATAGGACAATTTTAGTCAATTCTTTTCCTTGTCAACTTGTCTTGCCATCTTTATTATTACAAAAATTAAATTACCTATATATCTTGTGGCTAGGCAAAGAGACCTCGTAGGCCGTTGGTCCGGTTCGAGCCAAAATCAGGGTGCCAATTTGGAACATCCGCTCCATTGTAATGTACTTTTCTTGGCCCGTACCCATACATAAACATGATCTCCAATTTGAAATTCCCGGAAACTTCTCTTTCAATTAGCAAAGTTCTTTTGTCTGTCTTACACAACCTTTAAATTAGATTGTACGCTTTTAACCATCTCCTCCATTTCTTTTAACATGTCTGTCCACAACATCAACTTATCCTCTATCCCACACCAACTCGAAGGTGTCATGCACTTTCATCCATAAAGTACTTCAAACAAACTCATTTGTTGTGATGTGTGGTAACCATTGTTATAAGAAAATTCTACCAATTGTAGGTAGTCCTCCCATTTGGATGGTTGTTGCATTACGTAAATCTGTAGCATATCTTCCACTACCTAATTTACTCATTTGGTATGCCCATAATCTTGGTGCTCGTAAGAAGTACTGAAATGTAGCTAGGTGCCTAAACCTTCAAACAAGGTTTTCCAGAAATCTAATGTGAATTTTACATCACAATCAGAAATTATGACCTTTTGTAATCCATGTAATTTAAAAATGGTTTGCATGAATATATTAGCAATTTGTACAACCTTATAGGTTGATTGTACTGGTATGAAGTGAGAAGACATGCTCAAGTTATCTACCACCACAATTATTGAATCATTTTTCTTTCTTGAATTAGGTAGTCCCGTAATAAAGTCGATGGAAATGGTTTCCCATCTCCATTCTAGAATAGGCAACAGGGGCAACAACTCGGCTAGGTGACTATGCTCTGATTTTACGTGTTGACATTCCAGACAGCGAGCCAAGTATTTAGTCACTTCTTTCTTCACTACAGGACATAAATATTCGTTTCTAAGTGTGGTAATTAGTTTCTGATATCCGAGATGGCCTACATATGGAGTTTTATGATATTCTTCTAGAATTAATACTTTAACATTTTTCTAGTTAGGTAAATATATTCTTTGCTTATAAATCAACATGCCTTCATGATTTATTTTATATCCTAGTTGTTGTTTCATTGTTGTTTAAGAAAAAAATTTACTACCATAAAAGTTTATATTCTGGATTAGACCTGCGTGCCTGCTTAATCAACTCATTAATGTGAGTTCGTGCTTCACTGAATGAGACTTTATATATAAAATTTACTTTTTCACTTAAGGCATCTGCAACCTAGTTTTCTTTGCCTTTCAAGTGCTTGATTTCAAAATCAAATCTGCTTAGGAAATTGACACAATGAGCTTCCCTAGCATTCAAAGTGGGTTTTTTAAAATATTTAGTTAAACTATGATGATCAATCATTAAAAGAAATTTCCTACCCATCAAATAATGTCGCCGCATTTTTAATGCATGTATAATTGTTGTTAGTTTTAAGGCATAGGCTGAATATTTTTTTTTCTTCCTCCTTAAGTTTCCTAGTCATAAGCAATTACTTTGCCTTCCTGGATTAGTACGCCACAAACACCTTCCTTTCTAGCATCTGTACAAACCACATAGTATGTATTTCAGTCTACAATGCTCAAAATAGGTGTGGTGGTAAGTAAATGATTAAGTTGATCAAAACTCTTTTGACATTCCATGGTCCACTTGAAAGTCTTTCCCTTGTTCTATAGAGAGGTGATGGGGTATGCTACCCTGGAAAAACCTTCAACAAATTGTCTATAGTATCTGAATAGACCCATGAATGACCTTATGTCTACCACATCTTTTGGTACTGGTCATTCCATTATTATTTTTATCTTTTCGGGGCCCACAGTAATTGCATCCTTCGTAATGACCTGTCTTAAATACTAGATTTGTTCCTTAAATATATCGTATTTATTATATTTTGCATACAACTAATGCTCTCTTAATGTTTTAAGAAATATACAGAGATGTTCTTTGTGCTCTTCTACATTCATAAAAATCAACACAATTTATCTAAACACTCATGCAATATATTGTTCTTGGGACACATGAAAGTTGTGAGGGCATTAGTCAGCCCCAAGGGAAACACAACGAACTCATAATGTACATAGTGAGTTCTAAAAGATGTTTTATCTTTGTCTTCCTCCTTAATTCTGATCTGGTGGTAACCAGAATGAAGGTCAATCTTTGAAAATAGAGTTGCACCCCACACCTGATCAAACAACTCATCTACACAAGGTAAGGGGTAGTTATATTTGATGGTCGATTTGTTTAACTGGTGGTAATCCATACACATCCAACACATGATATTCATGATGACCCCTGTGCCAACGTTCGCACGATGGCCTTAGGATATTCAACGCATATAATCGATGGTGGAATACTAGTTGGATGCATGGTACCACTTTATGGCAATCCTCGAGGCATTGATTCTAATGCATTGCATGTATCCATTCGGTGAAGGCAGGAGCCGACCTTCAGAGTCTTCCATTCGGTTTCCATCTATCGTCCTCTTCTCAAGAACCATTACCCATCAACGACTCTCCTTGCATTGGGCTCATCCTACGGTGGTGAGGGAACACTTATCCTTATCTCATGCCATCTATGTTTCATTGTTTATGTTAAGTCTTCTAGCGACAAACTTCTTAGCTTTTCGAGCTTC
Source organism: Pinus taeda (assembly GCA_000404065.3). Lineage (NCBI taxonomy): Eukaryota > Viridiplantae > Streptophyta > Pinopsida > Pinales > Pinaceae > Pinus > Pinus taeda. The sequence continues at coordinate 1,323 of APFE030595428.1, read as the reverse complement.
AACTTTAGTTTTCTTACCCAAAGTCAAAACTTATTAACATAAGATTGATTAATTTATTTACTTGTAATGCCTTGCTCATGCTTTAACGTTTATCTAGATTCTTAGGTTCACAACATGCCATGTTGGTTCCTCAATGTTGTGGAAGAGGCACGCATGCCACAACCTTGGCTAGGTAAGGAATTCTGTCTCCAATTGGTTAAGTATATACTGTGTATTTTTTTTTTGAATATTTACAAAGGTTAATGAGATCTCACTTGTTGATTTAATAGGTTTCGCCAGAAGTTTTCTTAGCCTTTCGAGATTGAAATCTCTATGCCTTCCTCTCAAAATCTGGTCAAGGATTTGTATTGATACTATGTCTGGCCTCCGGGTATGTTGTTTTACTCCATAATTTTCCCTGTTCTAGAGCTATAGCTCCTGAGGCTTATCTTGTTCTTACATTGGTCTTTTGGCTAGGATTTTTATGGTTTATGTTATTTTTGTAAGCAGTTATCTGGGACCCGTTATGAAGACCCTGTGACTGTGTCTTTTATGTGCTTCGGTTAGAAAATTCCCTTGACCTGCTTCTCAAGCTTTGGGTTCATGGTCATTAGTTTATTGTATTTTGAAGCTCTACAGATCGACTTAGTTGTAATTTTGAATTTCGAAATCTTTTTCCACCGAGACCTCTTTACTCAAAGAGGGTTTGTAATCCTTCTAAGAATATATATATATATATATCGTTTGTTTTATGGTGAAATCTACTATGTGAATGATTTAAGGGTTGTTACTTTAATCCTCAAATAGAATCTCTAATTCCTTCCCACATAGGTTTATTTATTTTTATGCATTAACTTGATTCGTTTTTTCGCACAGCGCTTGTCTTTATCTATTTTTCATTCGAGATTTATTTTGCAATCCGCTTGCAACTCTGGCTATGGAGACTATCTTCATGTTTCTTTGATTGTGTATAAATATGTATCCCTTCTAGCAGGTGTTATACAAACATATCGTCACCTTGATTATTTGCAGTCGGTATGGGTTTATCACCACCTATACCAGCCTCCTAAGCAAGTCTCATACCTCATCTCTTCAAAACAAGCTTTGGAAATGAGAGAAAGACATCAAAAAAGCAATGTAACTCTGGTTCCGCACTTTCTCTCACTTTTGCCTGCGGGCCCGCACCTTTTATTCAGAATACTTGTGTACTTATATGCTCTATATGTAAAGGGGAGGGTGCGTACTCATGTGAAAGTCAAAAGGCGCAATTTTTATCTTAAAAAACTCACTTTGGGTTAATTCTAGAGGTTTCTAGAAGGAATTTTGACGTGAATTGTTCGCTCC
>APFE030595424.1:0-12623 GCA_000404065.3 Pinus taeda | reverse complement strand
CGTTCCCAATGAGGGAGGATTGATCCCCTCACTGGTTCGGACACGAGCTCGTGCTTCTCCTTTAAGAGGAGCTTTCCCAGAGTATAAATGCAACAGTTGGATTTATCCTACCACAAGATAAGCTACTTGTTTGGTTTTACTGTCTAGGAGAGTTAATTACTCTCTTACTCCAAGACACTAGCCTGATCTATGTTGGTGTTTCAGAACCCTAGAAATGTAAAAATTACTAGATGAATTTTAATTAAGCACTGTGTTATTAAGGATGTTATTACTCAAATGGGTAAATGGATATGAAACCAATGGTGTTATGACCCGACTCAACTGAATGCAATCGAATATGATAATGTAATCTTTTCAATTCGATGAATCCTAACTAAAGTAAGGAGAGAGTTTCCATTCACTTCCAACAATGCAAAATTGATCAGTAAGAGAAAATATAATAAATTCTCTAATGCACTAATTTCATCAAGATAAACTAATGCAAATCAATTCCAAAACCTTTTTTTTATTTTTTATTTTTTGTGTAAATTCAAATAAAAGAAAACTGATCTAAATCTATGATGATTTTTTCAGAATGTAAACTATGCAATTGTAATCTACGCACAATTCACTTGAAAAGTATGCAAATGTAATCTATGCACATTTTTCATTCATATTCCGAAAAGGAGAATTCTAATTATGCAAATGTGATCTATGCAAGAGAATTCTCAAACACAAGATGATTCTAATGTAATCTAAGAACCAATCAAGTGCAAGTCGAGAAAATTGGGTGAGAGTCCAAAGATCAAAAAATAAAAACACTCAAAGGCGATTAACACTCATGCACAATTTAGGGGAATTTTTTTTGCAAAAACAAGAGCAAAAAGATGCAAAATTGTGAAAAGACTGAGACAAACCTCCAAGAAATGACCAAAGGAAATCAAATTAAGAATTTCTCAAAAAAGAGACTCAAAACACCCAATTTATGAAAGCTTAAAGCAGGAATGCCAATGAAATTAGCCAAGATGAAAGCTTCTGACAGGTAACCAGTGGATCTGGGCAGCAATAAATAAACTATAAACAAAATCTAATGGGTAAAAGGAAAAAATTGAAATTTTCTAAGCTTTTGACAGGGGTACGCAGGCAGCCTGTTTGACCAGGTGCGTCCACGCTCTGTGTGTACAAAGCAAAAATGCGTACTAGTACGCACTGTACTTAACACAGAGGGTGCATACTGCTCTCAAAATCAAGAAAAATAAAAACTAACTCAACCCTAAGCTATTCCACCCAAATTCACAGTCAATCAGTCAAAAACTAGAAAGAAATCAGAGTTTCTCAAATCAAATTATCAATCAAAAGAGAAATCAATCAAATCCATGGATCCCCAGTGGAGTCGCCAATTTGTCATGCGGAAAGAGTTATATTTGCGGACAAATCTAACCTCCCTAGGAGTCTAAGACTCTCTAGTGACAAACAAACCAAACAAGAGCAATCCCTCTCTAAACACACGTTATTCTATGAGAGATCAAGTGTTTTCCGATCTTACCTTAGGTCCAACGCTTGTTGTAGCAGTCCAGCCTTGCTGATCCAGATGAGCTCCTCCTTCACTTTAAGACCTGCATACACTAACAAGACAAACGATTACATAACACCTGAATATTTCATAAAAACAAAGCATATTCATCATATAGACCAAGGAGTACATGAAATAATTCATTAACAACAAATCATTGAGAAGAATGGACTTATTTGTATTAAGGAAACAAAAAAGGAACCATTACAACCTGAGCCTTGGTGTTGTGCAAGCTCCTCCCAGGGTCCAACAAGAGATTTCCTCTACTTTGACAAGCTCACCCACTTCCAATATGGCAACAAGAAAGGATGGTAGATCTCTCCTCACAAGTCAACATTGGAAGTCCTAATTCCAGCAGCATTTACCCTTTAGAATGTTCAGCTTTCAACCTCCCCTCCTTTGGCCCAATGCCTGTATTTATAGTATTCTAGAGGAGGTTATTCAGTTCCAACATCAATGGGGTACTCCCTCTTTTGGATGGGGTAGCTCCTCTCTTGATGGGATAAGCTCCTCTATCATAGGGGTGCATGAACCATCTGGAGGCGCTCAATACACGTCGAAAACTCTTCTAGAAGGCTCTAGAAGTGACCACAAGTAACTTTTTAAAGATGAAACTTGCGCCTTTTGACCTTTACAGGGGTACGCACCCAAGCTTTAGCATACAGAGCGTATAAATACGCAGGTACAGTGTATTTGGGGTGCGTACACGCAGGCAAGGTTGAGAGAACCTGCGTACCCAGAGATAAAAATGTTTTCAAGTGACTTTCTCTCTCTTTGAAGTTTTGACATGAAGAGCAGAGGTATGGGGCTTGACAAAGAGGACAATGTGGCTATTGATGAGGCCACATAGACTGCAGATAGTCAAGGTGACAAATTTCAGTGTAACAGGCATCTTTGGACAAAAATGAGGTTTGGAACCTGTTGGAGCTTCTTATGGTTTTCAGGTGCTCCAAACACTTCACAATTTTTTTCTTGAACCACTGTGAATATTATGAGCACTAGTTAAATCATGTTCAAAGACATACAAAGTGTAATTTTGATTCTTGTTTGCAAAAAAATGAGTTTATCCTTATATGTCGCTATAATGCTTCATGGAAACTTCATGATGAATCAATATTATTCATAGATGAGAAAGGAAGAAAGGTATATGAGCTTGGTAAACATTCACATGTTGATCTTCTCATAATGTGGCCTGCAAATGTTGAGTAGTTCTAGAAGTTTCCTTCTAGTTCTATCCTTTGGGATTGTTTCTATACCTTTTGTCTTTCTCAATTTTTTCCTTTGGGTGACTAGTTTAATTGGTTTCTGTTAGGCCCCTATACTACTAGTGTAACCCGTTATTATTATTAGTACAACCCCCTTATTATATTGATGTACCCATGTAGTGCCCATATTGTTACTATTGTGCCCCATAGAAGCCCACTATTGTTATTATTATGCCCTTACATTAGTATTGTTATGTCGACTCTGATTATATTATGACCCCTTAGACTCCTATATATAGAAAAGAAGTATTTTCATTTGTATCATCCAAGAATTGTTCATTTATGTAATGTAAAGGAGGTTGCCCCTTCGAAGAGGCTGAATTCTAAGGCATTGATCTATCTTTTCAATCTTTTCTTGAGCTGGTTTCATAACATTTGCTATCAGAGCCTTGGATTCTAGGGTTTCGCTGCTCCAAATAGGTCATCGTGGAATTTTCTCTATAACGTTTTTTCTGCGATGTTTCAGAAGCTAAAACAAAAACCCATTTGAGATGAAATTGCACTGAACCTTGGGTCCGAATTTCAGAGCTTTTCGCGCTATATTTGCGGAGATATGATCTGAGGAAGTTGGTCTTTTTGTAAACTCCTGAATTACATTCCAAACAGGTGACCTGGGGAAAATCATCATAACTTTCTCTCTGAGCATCAGATTGAAATTTCGTAAGAAGGTACAGAAAGAGAATGGACTTTAGTTTCTTGTATATATTTTTCAGAGCCAAAGGTCGAAACAGTGACTCATGGCACGTCGTAGAAAAGGGGAGCAAAATTTTGTTGCAGATGCACTATCAAGAAAGGATGAGGATGTCGAAGCATTATTTTGTGCTATTTCTATTATCCAACCAGATTGGATAAACAAAGTAAGGGATGAATGGAAGAAGGATGAAGAAGTGTGGCCACTCATTCAAAATTTGCAAAAGATCCCAATTCAAACAATATTGACAGAACTTGAAGAGGAAGGAAAAATCATATTGGAACCTGGAGCAGTCGCAGAAACAAGAAACCGACAGCTACGAAATCGATCAATTTCAGAGTATCTCATCAAGTTGAAGAACTTACCTGCTTAAGATTCCACATGGGAGGACAAGAATTTTAGACAGAAGCATCAAGAACTACTCAAGCGTTGAGGACAACACTTTTTGAAGGAGAGGGGCATGTTAGGCCCCTATACTACTAGTGTAACCTGTTATTCTTATTAGTACAAGCCCTTTTTTATATTGATGTACCCATGTAGTACCCATATTATTACTATTGTGCCCCATAGAAGCCCACTATTGTTATTATTATGCCCTTACATTATTATTGTTATGTCAGCTCTGATTATATTATGACCCCTTAGACTCCTATATATAGAAAGGAAGTATTTTCATTTGTATCATCCAAGAATTGTTCATTTATGTAATGTAAAGGAGGTTGCCCCCTTGAAGAGGCTGAATTCTAAGGCGTTGATCTATCTTTTCTGTCTTTTCTTGAGCTGGATTCATAATAGTTTCATCTCAAGGGATCAGGGAGGCTCCTTTTCTCCCTTATTTATTAGTTCTATTGGAAATGGTAGATATATTTTCTTTTCACTTATGATTGGTGGTGCTCAATACAATGGAATCTATAGTCATTAGTGGAACATCATCATCATTTGGGTTATCCCTTCTATCACCCATAGCATTATAGTCAATTGCACTAACCTTCAATTTATGGCGATTCACAAATTGGGCCTAGCCTTTGTCTTGTTTGCTGTATTGAATTAGGGTGTTGTGGTTTTGTGGAGCGTTAGAACTCCATGAAGTGACTCTTATTTAGTGTAGGGGGATTATATTTTAACAACAGCTTTAAATTGGAGTTGGGGGATCCCTTTCGGAGACCTCCTAGGATTGGAATTTTATTCTACTTCGAATTACACTAAATATATGACTCAACAAGGCACAAGAAGAAATTTAGAGGCATAACTCTTGTCTTTTCTCAGGGTATTTCAATTCTCATGGATAATATATTAAATCTTAAGTTTAGTTTTTAAATATTAGAAGACAATGTTGGATTCCTTATATCTCAGCTACATGAGGTAAATTAGAGGTTAAATGAGGAAAGAAAAATGCCAAATAGCCAGAAAAAAATGGAGGAACATCCACCCAATGGGTAACATAAAATGTTAAAAGAATGTTGTGCAATTTGTTTTTGTTAGGTAAATTTTGGAGAGTGTATAAATGGGAAAATCTTGAAATCCCTCCACTATGTTAAGAGAAAATATTTGTAAAACATTGGAAATCATTGAAGAGTATTTGCATATTCCAACCATGTGCTTGGGAACCTGTCATGATGTATATGAATATGTTGTACTCACACTAAGCCCCTAACCCATTGCTTTTTAAATATAATAAAAAATATCAACTACTATGAAACTAATAATAATAATAATAATAATAATATAATAATTAAATATAATTTAAAATAAAGTTATAATTTCGCTACCTTTATGATTTTTTATTTTATTTAGCAACTAGAGACATATCATGGAGTGAGTGTTTTGATTTTTATGCCTATCGATGTTTACGAGCCATTTAATTTATATGGTTGCTCGAGTATGTATTCTCTTGATATGTGTATAGGATCATCTACCCTTACTAATAACGTGAATGGAGAGGTAATGCTTACGTTTAATATAATACAAGAATATAATATATTAACTATTTTATTTTAATTAAAAAATTATTTATATTATTTTACAATGGAAATTATATAAGATACATAAAAATCATTTTGTGGAGGAAGTTCATTCATATAAGTATTTTGGAATCGATATCCATTACAAACCTAATTGGAATAACAGTATTGAGAAAAGGATAAACGGAGGATGGAATTTAACTTATTATGGGCTTGAAAATAATGATAAATAAAAAAATCTTTGGTGATAGATAAAAAATAAATAAAATATATCTTTGAGGTTCTTATCACTCTTATTATTTTATATGGATGGGAGGTTTTGGGTCGTATTATCTCCAAATAATCGTGGAGGAAGATAGAACCTATGATCTCAAGATTAAAGGAAATACTCTCTATCCTATCCTCCCAATTGAACAAACATTTCCCCCATAAAAAACATGTATATGACTTGGTATCTTATGTATAATAATAAATGAAACAAAATGGAATCTAAAAGGTTTCCTAAAATTAGTTTTGATTATAGCCAAATCCACCACCTTCCTCTCAAGTGAGAATTCCATGAAGATAACCAATCCTAACTTGATCATTCAGGATCATGGAGGATGTCATTTTCCAAAATAAGGATAGTATTAAAAATATTATTACATTAAAATTTAAAGAGAAATTTTGGGGTGATAAAGAATTAGAGGGGAAAGGAAAATAAGATATTATAAGGAGGTGATCAACCCCAATCTCGAAAATCAAAAGTATCTCTTTGTCTTTACTAATGTTAAGAAGAAAATGAACAATGTTAAGAAAAGAACAAGTTCTCATGAGATTCATAGTGAAATCGAACCTTGGTCAAATCCTAAAACACCATGGCATGAAAGTGTTTTTCATCTTTGCCATACTCAGAAGATGAAAAACATTTTCTCTTAAATTGTTTATCTTCTACTCACATTCGAAATAATTTCCAAAATATTTTGTCTTAGCCTTGACACTTTAAGTTAGTAAAACTATGGCGATTTGGGAACCGTTCACTCACTTCTTCTAAAACATGGAAATAAAATGCTATAAAAAATTTAGTAACTCTTACTAGACCAATTTGTTTTAGTGAATACCAATCACTGACATAATCATTAATAATATTATATTATTTTTTTTATATAATAGACAAGAGTATAAAAGGACATGGATTGTGCCCTTTGTAGTTTTTTATCTATGTAATGCAATTATGAATTTGTGTAATTTCCTAGTTCTACATAATTTAATTCTAGTTTGAATTACAATCTTTGTTCAATGTATAGTTGATCCATGTAGTCTTTCATTTTCTTTAATTACTAAAATTCTCTCCACATTGAAGTCCCAACACAATAAGGGTCTCTTCCTGATAGAATTAGTCGTCAAAGGATTGAGTGGCCATCAGTTTTATATCAGGAATCACAGTTATAGGGGGATAAGGAATTTAACATTATTTGATAGTTGTGTCTGTTTGAGGTTTGCAGGTACAATTCCTAGGTTTTGATTGAGTTTACAATTTCAATTCACATAAGTGAATGTGACACTAGAATCCCTGTAGATTTCCTACTTAACTCTCATCTCTTGAGACAATGCTAGTCTGAGTAAGATTGAGGTATGTTCCATTTGTCAGAGCCAATACTCGGGGATTTTCCAAGAGGTTCTTCTTTGAGTGTTTGATTCCACCTAGTGTGAAGATCCACTTTGAAGCTCCACAAAACAAGAGTGTTTTTATTGCTAGTGGTTTCTCATTTTGAACCCCACCCCGTGTTAACTCAGAGTAGACTAGAGAGGGCCTGAAGTGAGTAAGGGTCATAGGTCGAACCCACACTATGATCTCGTCGTTCATAGGTAGCACACCATTAATGAGGGGCCCATGGCAGTGGTCCCCATTTTAGACCCCCTTGTCAAAACCACAACAAACCAAAGGGGTCTAGATGTGAACCTCGGTTGTTGATCTAGTCATTCCCGTGATCACGCTAATCAAAGGTGCTCACCCATTAGGTGAGGGCCCTACAATAGTCCTAGGAGGCCCCATAATTCTTGTTGGGCCATAGATCATTCCTCGTGATTGCACTATTGAAAGCAAGTTGTCAATAACAATGGTCACATACATTCCAATCAGTTGCAATTACTACCATTGCCCAATGAGTAGAGCACTTAGGATTGTGAGGGGTGTTGGGAAGTACACTACATGAGATTTCATTAGTTGGTAGTCGTGATAGATGGAAATATTCTCTTCACATATAGCTACTACCACTACCCCATGGGTAAAGCACTGAGTCTTGTGATGAGAGCTAGGTGGTGAGCAGTGGGTTGTCCCGTTAGTTAACAATATCGATAGATAGAAACATTCTTATTAGTCGACTGGTCTGATAAATGGGACTTTCCTAGCATTAGATAGAGGGAATGGAGTTAGTGCCCCATCATTGTTGATTATAGTTGGTGATTTTTAATAACTATGGACCTAGGCATGGCATAGGGTGAATGTGATAGGTATTATACAATGCCATAATTTTGAGTAGCTTGGTCTTTAAGGTAATGTACAAACATTCACAAATTTCCTCTATTTAGGCACATTATTATATCAATATATGGGTCATTTATTTGTAGAGGACCACTAGGATGTGATGTAGATGGTTCTTCAATAGAGGATCTAGAGTTAAAAGTGTGGTTTTCTAAGCATTTGACCTATCAACTAGCTAAATGTTTCATTTCTACTAGAACCAATCACACCATCAATATATGGTCCTACCATAGGTTTCAAACAATTGATATATAGATATAGAGAATTTGGAATAATTTCATTAGAGTAAATTTGGGGTCTAGAATGGACTTCATAATAAAAATTAGTGTTGGTTAGTTAAAATTCAAAAATGAGTAGAGTTTCAAGAAATTGAGTCAAGATAATTATTGAGCTGGAACTAAAGAAGTTAAAAAGTATTATGAGCCATATTTTTATTTGACAATATTTAATGCCATATAAACCTTACATTGATTAAGATGTTGGGATACCATGTCAAGATATAGTAAATATTCTTGAAATACTAAATATAAACTGTTTTCTATCTCTTTGCTTTGAACCCCCAAAGAAATTAAATCTCAAGGAATCATTATTATCCACCCTATGTAAGTTTAATTCTTGCAAGTGAGATGTTTAAGTCATATTGAATATATTGCTATAATAACTTCTGGTTGTTAAACTATTTTGAATCCTATAAATAGGTGTACATTTGTAAGAAATTTAATTCATAATAATTTTGTTTCCATATACTTAAATACATTAGAGCAAAATAATTGTTCACCAAATTACTACAGCTAAAAATCCTCTTAGTAAAACAAATTAATATTATAGATAATTATTGTCAACTTTATAACCATATCAAATAAATACCTTTTACAAATAAATGGTAATTAAATTATTACCTTAAAACAACTTAGAAAAAATTATCTTATAATCAAAATTTTCAAAAATGTGAACACATTAAATAGCACTTCTGTATAACTACAATGAAATTATTACTTGGAAGAGCAATGGAGCTGGTGATGTCCCGTTATCTTTTGGATCATTAATGTACTACATTAAGATCCATAAATAACTACCCAAGAGAAAATGACAATTGGTAGATGCCTGGTTTTCTCCAGGTGAAATTATAGCTTCGTAAAATCCTCACAAATTTCATTAAACCCTTAAATTCTGTTCACAAATGACTTTAACATAGTTCCGATAACAATAGGGTACCTAAAATATAAGGTTTGGGAAAAATAAAAGAACGGTAAAACGGTTGAAAATCGCTTCATACTCGTCCACAAAAACTGGTGGCATAACAAAGCACCAGAATTCTGTGGACTTGAAATACTTGGAATCTCCTATGAAAACTGTTGGAGCAGATATTTGTGTTTTGAAACACTTGGAAAGTATTGATTGGTCACCGTGAGCTCAACGTACTTCTTGGAGCACTCATTCATATTCATGTGGGGAGGCGAATACTTTGTCACGAGTTTCCTGAATTATATTTGGAAGTATGGTATTGAGAAAAATATAAATGGAGGATGGAAAATTTATTATGATTCAGAAAACAATGATAAATCAACCAATACTTGGATATGAAGAAAATTAAAAAAAATTGGTCCGTCTTGGGCTGAGGAACCTTGGCCCCTCTTGGGCCTGGCACCTCCTGGGCCTGGTCCCTTGTGGGCTGAGGAACCTTTGTCTCTCTTGGGCCGAGGGAAATAAAATAGTATATATGTATTGGTTTCCAATTTTTTTTGTTGTCCTGTCTCATGGCATTCAAATCCAAGGTTTTGTATGTGCATGGAGGTTTTGTCGTAGAGACGGTGGAGGAGAGTCGATCCGATCTCCATTACTAAATTAATTGTTGCAGCAGGAGTGTGGTGCAGTGTAAGAGGTGAATTGCTTGTTGTGGTATTTTTTTCTTTGCAGGTCGATCTTTTCGATTTTTTATTGCAAATCGATCTGTGGCTCTTTAGTGGATCTGTAGATGATCAGAGGGTGATCAGGTGTTGGTGAGTCTACCCATCATGGAGGAGCAGCGGATCCATGAGTCTACAGATCTGTGGATACAACACCTCCGATCAAAGGGCATTAAGGTCGAGGATCTGGTTTGGGAGTAGTAGATCTGCGGATCTGTGGATACAACACCTGCGAATATGTGAGTCAGGAACTTTTCGTATCCTGTGGAGGGTAGAACTGGGCATGGTGTGGTGCCCATCGTGTGTTTATGGTGACCTTTGCAGAGGTGCAGACTGTGTGGAGGAGATCCAAACTCTGTTATTTTGTTGCACCTTTGAGATCTATCAAGCTCCTCAAAGCTCGGTTGTCGTTGGAACTGTGATTGTGAAGCGAGTTGTTACGTGAGGTGTTGGTGTGGAGGTTGAACCTGAGGCTGAGTGAAGGAGCCTGTGGTCAAGAAGCCCGTCATGACAGTGAATCCCTTTGTCACCGCTGTGAGGACGATGCGTTCACCCTGTTGGAGCGTAAAGAGTGATTGCGAAGTTGCTTGAATATAAAGCTTCTCGTGTTCGTCTCATTCATCTTAACCAGTGTAAGATTTTGAGATACAAGGATCTAGATATGCAAAACAATAAACAAGCTTGCAAGAGAAGGAAGGAAGCAAGCAAGAATTGAAAGAAAAGAATTAAATCCTCATTGATTCTACAATATTGGTTTAGAATATATACATAAAAGCAACTAAGTTAAGCTTAGTTGTGCATGCAATAACTAAAGCTAACTAAAGCTAACTAAAGCTAATGTGTACATGCAATAACTAAAGCTAACTAAAGCTTAGTTGTACATGCAATAACTAAAGCTAACTAAAGCTAATGTGTACATGTGCCACATGCAAGCAATAAGTTAACTGAGCTAATGAGGTGCATGTACGACCAACACAGCTGGTCTAAGTGATGTGATGTGCATGTACACATGCACAACTAGTCTAAGTGCATGTACACCAACACCCCCCCTTAAGCATAACTTAGGTGAGTGTGATGCAAAATGAATGAGTCCCGGCAACACGGCCATTTTAGGTACCCATATACAATGCATAAAAATGAGGAAAGAGGGAAAACCCAGTGGGAAGAAAACCCCCCTCAAAAATATAATGCAAAATAGAAAAAAAACAACTGCTAAGCAGTCGTGTCCTTCACCCTATCTCGCAGGAATCGAAACTTCTGCTCTTGAAATACTTCTTGATCACGTCCTGAAGTGCCTGTTCGAGCTCCTCAGGAGGCTCCAGATGGCCTGTAAAGAACAACTGACACATGTCGTCCCACATTTTGGCAACATGCTCGTCGGTTAACAGAAGGCTTGTACCACGAATAACTTCACAATCCCTGAGCAGACGAACGTCCCTGGGCGTGTCGATGAGGCAGTCCATCAGCACAACGTAGCGCGTCATGGAGTTAGGACGAGCGGGCTCGTTGAACTCCAAGGCCATCATGTTCCTCAAGAACACTTCGGTGTGGGTGTGGGATACAGTGACCCGCGGAAGGTAGAATGTGCCCGAGTTTTTATCGAATCGGATCTGTTCCCGCGCGTCCGAGAAGGATTTGAACTGAATCCCGGCCCCGTCTAACTGCTCTGCGTCGTATGCCGTGAGAAAATCAGGGTGGCCTCCATTGAATGGATGAGCGATAAAAATACCACATACCGCTGCAACAAAATCTACGAGAGCGTATTTCGCCTTTTGAAATATAGGCAGATCTGGCCGGTTGTCCTTCTCATCAGCTGTCATTTGTAGGAAGGGAGAAACGATTGCCTGCATACAATCCAACAAATGTGACTTCGTATCATCAATTTTTAGCTTATTATCTGCCTTGCCTACTTCGAAAGGAGACAACACTGTATACGCCTTCTTCAACAGGTAAGAGAACTCTCGTTCGTGTTCGTATGCCAACACGTTTTTCCCCTTTTCAAAAACTTGTTTCAGGACCGATAGCGGGATCTGATTTTCTAGTTTCAGCATGTCGCACTTTATGCAGACTTGAAGCGCACTTAAATTGATACTGTCATCATTTGATGGTTGACTGCTGCGGGAAGGAGCAGCCGCTGTCTGTGGCTCATCAGGGCCAGAAGGAGCTGCCGCGGGCTGATGAGATCCATGCATCATATAAGCATGCATGGGCATGGATGTCTCCATAGCTAAGAGTGTTTGCGGATCTTCCTCAAACAGAGACTCATCGTCATCAGAATGCTGGTTTGAAGTTTCATCTGCATACTCATCAATGAGTGGTGATGGAAACTTGGTAACAAGTTCATCTACTGGTGCATGCGAAATATCTTCGTCAAAGTGACCAAGAGAAAAGAGAAAAGATTGCCATATTTCATCTTGTTTTCCAAACAATCTTTCCAGAAGTTTCCATACCTCATTTGGAGTTGAACATGATTCAACATGAAATAGCAATTCTGGAGAAATAGATAAACATAGGATGCCCAAGGCCTCGTCCATGCGATTGAAATATCTTGATTTCTCTATTGCCGATGTTGGTTCAACTTCCGTTTCCATGGTTATTCGAAATAAGCCTCTAATTCTGAGATGAAATTGAATCTTTGGCTTCCATTCGAAATAATTATATGGAGTGAGAATTGCCGATTTTGGAAACTCCAATTGAGACTCCATTCTTTGTTGTTGCTTCAA